>JAMKPZ010006913.1:0-18202 GCA_024699675.1 Amphibolis antarctica
AATATGCATATTTTAAACTAAAAATTAATTAAAGTTTTGTATAATATGCATATTTTAAACTAAAAATTAATTAAAGTTTTGTATAATATGCATATTATGCATGATTGACTGAGTTGCATGGGAAGAAGGCTTTTACATTATTAACTAGCTCATGGATATGTTAAATGTGTACATACGTGTGTATGTATGTATGTACGTATATATGACATAATTTGTATGGTTGCATCATGTTTGAAGAAAGCATGAACCTTTGGAAGACATTTACATAATTGTTGTTGAAAAAAAAGTTAAATAATAAGTAAAATTAAGATTCTTATATCACTTTTGAGTTATTTTTCATATATAAGCTAGTTAATTTGTAACGAAGTAAAATCTACACGGTATTAGATATATTACACATAAAACATTATTAAATTACTTGAATAAAGAACTTACAAATATAGAAGCATATTAGGAAAAATAATTGCACATCTAAAACATGAAGTACAATTGAACCCTTATGTTACTTATCTGTAAGTTTTTTCTCACAAATCAATTATAGATTGACCATAATATAGATTTAACTATATACAGCGAGTTCAATTATACAGTATTGATTAAGCATATGATTAACACGTATGTACTTTATGAATATTACATGCAGTCTTAGTCACAACTTAACTACAATTAATTATAAACAAATTGGAATACTTAAGAATGATAGAGTTATATTATTGGTGGCTTAATTGCAATATTATAAACAATATATTGCAATATACTTAAGAGTAAAGGAAAGTGAACACTCCCTTGGTGGCTTTTGTTTGGAAGTTCGGTAAGTACGATATGTTGGACTTTTTTTTAGCAATTTTTAAAATATGATGGGATTTTGTTATGACAAAAGCATTGATGTGGTCAAATCTACCGTATCATTTAATTTTTCTTATTTTTAATATTTAAAAGTATTCTTATTTTTATGATAACATTTTTATTCATTAATCTACTCATTTTATTATCAAAATCATCATTCTCTCTCTTCTCATCTTAAAATTATTCATTAAAAAATTATTTTTTTCTCGAAGAGAAGAAATGAAATTAGTGAATGATCCATTGATAACCTAGAGTTAAACTCTAGTTATTATGCAGTTTAAACGTTGCACGGTAATATACCAAATGCATGATAAAATGTCACTTTAGACTTTTTTTTTCAAAAAAAATGAAACCCCACGAGGCAATCTCCTTACAAACAAAATTAATTTCTATGAACTCCTGTAGGTTGACGTTTTGTCGTAATCCACGTCAACCTGCAGATGATAATATTTGTTTGGATATTTATTATTACGTAATTACAACAACACTAAGGTTCTTTTTGGTTCAAAATTTTTTTAACTTCTAAAATTATTTTCAATATTATTATTATCATATGAATTTAAATAAATACACATTTATCATCTAAATTATTATATAATTATAACTTTATTTACGAAATTAATTTTAACTTCAAATTTATCTAACTTTCAAAGTGCTATCATCAAATACACCCTTAATTTGCCCATTTATTTTAAACCAAGGAGGTTGAACTCCTTTCCAAAGGCTTCAAATCTCCCTGCCATTTCACCTCTTGTAAATTTAAAAAAAATCGATGATATTTGTCATCTCACACAATCCTAACAAATCCCACGTGACCAGTGTCTCCACTCGACAAATCTTGTTGGGTACATGTCTTCATCAGTAAGTTAGCAAATTGATACAGGCACCCAAACGATCAATCTCTACCATCGACGTAAACAACCCCTTTTTGAAAATCCCCTTTTTTGTCGGAACACCGTGAACTACATTACCAATATCAAAAAAAAGAAATAAAAAAGAGAAAATTTCATTTAATCTAAATTTATTTTTTTCAATTCTACATGCACAAATACCACATTAATCACCAATTAACCATAGATGAACAAATGCTCGCTTATTCAACAAGTTAAAATTAATTGATATTTATAATTATGAAGTGTGAGCAATTTGCAAACTCTTCTGCTTCTGAGAAAACATCGACAACGTCATTCAGAATGGCAATTATCTATTATTAAATGAAGAGTAGACACAGAGCAGTCACGCTTCCCCGGTCGCCGATGTTGAGACCTCCACACTGCAGACAGGGCATACCTGCAAAAATACGATATAACATCGTCATGTAAAAATAATCGCGGCATAAACATAACCGGCCGTCACTAGAGGCACGGAGATTCCCACATGTTCAAAGATTGAAGGAAGATTAACGACGAAAATTTCCAAATGCACAATGTCCCATAAAATAGAAAAACCAGAAAAGGTGAAGAGACACGCGCGAAACATTGATGCCCACGATATAGTAATAAAGAAGAATGCACTTTAACAGGTAATTCACAACAAAAAATATTTAGGTACTCGATGATTCTATCCACGGCTTTTTCCAATGCACAATTTGAACCCAGATACTCTAGATCTAATCCGAGAAACCAAAAACTAAGAATCCAATTTAAGGAGAATCCCTATCTTAAGACTACCTTGAATCAGAGGCTACCTAACCTAAAAAGAATAATTCACAACGGTTTCGGATACGGACTTTTAGTCATTTAGTGAGGCATCCATGTCACAGATATCGGAGGAATTTCAATGCAAAAATTGTGACGCTATGATGAGGCAGGTGAACACCTCCATTGTCACTATTCAGTAAGAGAAGTGCCTCACAAGAGAAAAACTTGATTGAAAATTAGATTTGATTTCAACCATGACTTGTAGACTCAAAATACTTTGAGTCGGTTTCAAGTTTTAACAATTCGTTTAGAATAGACTCGAAACACTCATTGCATAAAAACTTTGAAAACAAATATTGCAACGATTGGATTGCAAATTGTGAGCCGAATGCATAAATCTAATAAGATTATATTTGATGTTTTATCATTAGTTTAGGCAAAGAAGGTGTACAAGTTGCTTAAGCTTAAATTATCTATATTAATGAAAAGCACTTGTTGAATGGTAATATTATAAGAGAAGAAAAGATCACACTTGAAACATAGTATCTACATAGAACCCATAAAGTTTTAAGCTTCCACTTACACCAGAAAAAATACTCAAATGCCTTCAAACTAATACCTCGGAAAACGAAAGTAAATAATGAAAAGTTGAAAACATGGAACCGAATTCTTCATTGGCAGAAAATATGACATGGAGGCAAATGCTGCTAAACAACATTCTGAAGGAGTTGGTGGACTTATTGATGATTATATTTAGTAAAGTTTGGAGAAAGAACAACGAGATGGTTCAACCCTATAATAGCCTTTTTGACCATACACTTTACATCATACATAAGCCATGGACGCCATAATTTGAAACCAACATCATGCATAAATGATAAAAGAGTGATCATATTAACAGATTTTCATTGCTATGGTGAATGATCAAATTTTAGATTTTTTGCATACTCCATGGTACCGTAATTTTAAACAAATGAATCCTAAATTCAAGAACCAGATTTACATTCAGTACATAAATTTATAGACTTTGCATTTATCTACACAATACAAAGATGAATCCATATAAAATTATTTTTCATTTTACATTTGGTACTTAAGGTATTCAATATTGATTTTTTTTAGGTATTCATTATTGATAGTGTTAGTTGATTGAGTACTTGGAATTCAAATTTAATTTTTACAAATGAATTCAACATTTTTATATTTTCAGTTCAAATTAATTCCAAAATTCTACTTAAACCTATATTTTATAATTTTGGTTATTAAAAGATTTCCTATCGAGCAAACCGCTAAACCTTTTAAAAGATTTATGATTTATAGTTTCTATTATAAAATGATAGCGAACAATTTTCATTGCAATCCAAATAATGAAAATAACTTTATCTATAGTAACCATTTCTCATAAAATTCTGCTAATCGCAACTTAGGAAATAATTCTAAAAGACCAAGATTTTTCTTACTCTACATTAACAATATTGAATTTTTTTGTCAATTACTGAAAATACTCTCTACAATAGAGAGAGGTTATGTAATTTAACTCAGAATCGTAATCATTTAGACATTTCTTGTATTCAAATTCAAAATAGTCAACAATAGGGAAGCAATTATCTAGCCACCTATCCTTTATGAATTTGGAATCTAATCGAAATATTTATCATAAAACTTCCTTACGTTTGGAATATTAACAATTAACGAGTCTAGAACTGGAAATAAAAAATCAAAATGCTATCAATCCTATTCCATTAACTTATTTAAAATATCATTAATACTGAACGGCACCACATATGAAAAAGACCATTTTATTTTTAGTGTTTTCATATTAAAAGTAATTACTGGGTGATGAAGTGTAATTTAAAAAATGATTCAAGAAATTCAACGGAAACTCATTGAAAATAAACTTAAAAGTAACAAAATGGCATAAATATAAACATCGAGGACTAAACTAAAAGGTTACATACCTTATTTATCTGAAGCCACTTGCCAATGCACTCAGAGTGGTATTTATGATTGCAGGGGAGTACACTTAATAGGTCTCCATCTTCATAGTCCAATCGGCAAATGACACACCTGGCACAAGTTCCTTTATGAGGTTTATTGCATAAACAAAGAAAATGCTTGCAAGCTATATCAAGTGCACTTACTGTTCATTATTTTCATCTTGAGTATTTTCTGCTTTGTAGCTAACTGAAGGTAAAGAGGCAAGTTTATCTGCTGAAAGGCCTCTACTTTCAGTTCCAATAACTTCACCCAATGCAAGAAGCTCCTGAACAAAAACAAAGAAGTTAAAAATTATTTATATTGCAGGAATTTGATGCACATCAAGTAAGCAAACATACCTCATATGAAAAATCATCTGGGTCCACATCCTGCCATGTATCCTAAAAACAAAAGGATAGGGAAAGTGTCAGATGAAAATAGTTCCAAAGAAACAGAAAAAGTTACACCAAGGTTAGCAACAGCCAGTGAATTTTTTGAAAAGACCCATGCAATTCAAGATAATAAAATAATATGGCAGCAATTCAAAAAATAAATTTCCTGCAAAATATGTATAATATGTGCATATAGAGAAACAATACTTCCACGAACAGACCATAATCAACATATATTCAACAACTACGCTGATGAACTGTTAATACCTAAGCAATGAAAATAAAGGAAGCATATTCAACAATGACAAATGATGGGCATTGAATGACCAACAATGTATATCCAAGAAGGGTAAAGGTCAATGATAATGAATGCTTTAGAAACTTCTGTTAATGTGAGGAAAACGTACATATTTTATGTAAAATTTCGATCATCAGTGAATATTAACAATAAAGAAAAAATATTAACGATCTTCAGCAAGATGAATTTGCTACACCTGTAAAAGCATCAAAACCTCCAGACCTTTGCAACATGTATTCAATATTCTGTTATTTAGCAAGTTGAAACATATATGCCACTTTGGCCACATTTCAAGTAAACATGGTAATATAATCAAAGAAAGAAATCATTATTGTCAAGACAATGTTCACTGATACGAAAATAGAACATTTTTTCAATTTTTATGACTTACTGATGACGAAATGGTATAATTTAAATCACAAGAAATGATGAGAATATTTACAAGAACACAAGAGCAATAGATCATACATAAACAACAGCAACATGTAGAAAATATCAGGGAACATCCAGCACTGCCCATTTTTAGGACTAGTATGCATTGCACAATGACATTTTACTATTCATGTGAAATGAAAACTGCATATTCCATTCAATTATGATTATTGAGATTATATATTTTTCCCTACTGCTCAAAACACTCTGCAAATGAGAGAAAGAGATATCTATCACAAAATGTCATGGTAGCGAATTAACAATTACTTACTAGATATATATCAAAGAGATTATAATATCTCACGGAATTGCAACTTTCTTGTAAACAATATTTAATTTCAAAATGTTAACTTACGTTATTCTGTAATTAGACTTGTCAATCATGTCGTACCGGGCTAATACGACACGATTTTTGTGCCGGCACTATTTGTACCGTGCCAACACGACCCACACCACCAATGGACCAGTTCAGACATGGCCTGTGGCACGAAAAAACACTATTCGTGCCGGTCAATAGTACGAGTTTGACTAACACGATTCTTCCTAAGATCCGGCGCTGCGACTCGACGGCTGGCCCAATGACCCAACAGCCGATCCAAGACTCGACAGCCCATCTCCCCTGCTGGCCGCACAACCCGTTCACGATTCAACCCCCTCCTGCCCACGCGACCATTCAACCCGCAGTCCCTGCTGGCCCGCACGGCCTTCCACGGCTCCACCCTTCCGACCTTCCCCCTCGGGTGGGAAGGCGGGACCTGACACTGTAAGCCGGCTTCCGGCCCGATGACCCGACTACTGGCCCAGGCATAGTTCTCTAGCCCACCCACCCGTGCATACGACCATTCAAGTATTCAACCATCAATATTTAAATTTAATTCAACATTCAAGTATTCAACAACTTAATAAATGAAACAATCAGATAACAATGTATATAATTAAATTAAATTTTTATTTATTAATGATTACGTATTTTATATTTACATTATTACAAATTTACAATTACATTTAAACAAATTTTACAAAAAAATTAAATTACATTTTAAAAAATAATTACAAATTGAAAAATAAAAATAAAAATATTTTAATTATGAAATATTTAAGTTTGTAAGTTGCTCGATAAAATCTTCAACTTTATCTTGTTCACGGAATACAACAAGCTCTCAGTCTTTTACACACATTAATGCTTCTATTATATCTTCTTTAAGCTTACATCTTCGGTCATCAAGTACATTGCCACTCATGCTGAAAACCTATTCAGAAGCTACTGAAGACACTGGAATTGTTAATAAATCCTGATATGCTTAAATCTTCAACTTCATCGTTTCACTCGACAGCCGGTCGCTCGTTGGGCTGAAGCGGGCTGCCCGCTCATTGCCTGAAAGTGGGTCGCCCGTTGCCTGAAAGTGGGCCGCTCGTTGCTACATCAGCGCGTTGCACCTTGCACCTTCCGCGACATTTCACCCCGACTGTCGGCCCAATGACCCGACAGTCGGTCCCCCCGCCGACCACGCGACCCGTTGTGCCTCCTCACGCACACACGATCGTTCACCCCGCCGGCTGCACAACCCGGCAGTACATCATCCTGTTGGCGACACGACCGTTCAGCTCCCTCCCACGCACTGTCGGCCCAATGACCCGGAAGCCATTACCCCCGCCAGCTAGACGACCCGTTCTGCCTCTTCCCTCGCACACAACCATTCACTCTGCAAGCCGCACAACTCGGCGGCCGGCCCAGTGACCCGTCCCCCTGCCAGTGACACGATTCGTTTAGCCCCCTCCCGTACATCGGCACACGCGATCGTTCATCCCGGCTACCAGCCCAATGACTCGATGGCCAGTCCCCCCACCGGCCACACCACCTGTTCTGTCTCTTCTCGCGCACACGACTGTTCGCCTCGCCGACCGGCCGGCCTAGTGACCTGGCGGCCTATCCCCCCCTCGCAAAACACGACAGCCTATCTCGTACTGGACTGGGCCATGCCTATTTCGTGCTAGAATTCATGTCGTACCGGCACGACACGAACTACCTAGGGGTTCGGCCCAGGCACGAAAAATTTTCGTGCAGTGCCAACACAGCCCATTGACAACTCTATCTGTAATATTGAATAATCCATGTGAAAGGATCAATTACGAGCCGTTAGAGGGGAGTTGAATGACGTATTTTAATTCATTTAAAACAATCACACAGAATAATGTGGAAATAAAGTACATGAAGTTTTTTTTTCCTAACACCATGTATTCTGAAACGTCAGTTGCATAAAAATTTCCTGACAGAGTTTCATTGGACAGCAATGAATTAACACTTATGGATTCTTACTCAGATTCATTCTTCCAGCACGGCTAGGTTTTCATGAAGAGTTGTAACTAAAGTTCCTGATCATTGCCGACGTCACTGAATAGTGTTGCAATGCCTATATCATTTACACTATAAAATACCATGACTTCAGCGGTAACCCATAAAGTACATATTTGCAAACTATTGACGCAAGATTACCAATGTATAGCAGAATCAGCATGAAAGCGAGAAAGCCATAGGAAAGCAGGGAAATAACGCAAATCACCTGGGAATTAGTGCCACGGTCGTCTCTGTCGTCTGCTTGCCCTGCATATTATGATCAGAATGCGTTCACATCTAATCACCAAACTCACGCATTATAGTTAACAAAAGAAACTGAATGATTTTTCATCTCACATTCATTTATCCCGGCATGTGTCATAAACCTCACAGCCACGTCACGCTCCTCGGCGTCTTGCAGAGCCCTTGCATATGATTCATCATCACCGTAAGCCGACGGATTTATCTGCACATCATGCTCTTGAGCATCAAACGCATCCTCGTCATCGTAATCACTCCCTTCAACACTCCCATTCTCCTCATCCTGAGAAGCGTGAAACTCTTCGTCCCCCTCATCGTCCACATAATCATAATCGTAATCATTATCATAATCACTCCCAGTCTCGGAAACGCCGTAGTCGCCAACATCTACCCTCCCACTCAACATCATGTACGCCCTCTCCTGCGCAGAAAATAAGATTTCCACTGAACTTCTCTCAAAGAAAAAAATAAAATCTAGAACAATGAAAAACAAAAAAAATTGCCGCACAATCCTCACCTGCTGTTGCAAGGTCCTGGCAAGCATTAGATCAGCATCGACCTGGCTGAGATCAACGAATCTCGTTCTTTGGGGAGCAGCAGCGCCTTGCCACCCTTCCTGTCCTTCAGCATCCACTTCTCCCTCCCTCTTTTCATCTTCCCCCACCTTTTCTTCCCTATCATGTTCCGGCCGGACGTTTCGCTCGTCCCGTGAAAGACGATCGCTATCGTCAAGAGTAGGGTTAGGGTTGGGGTTGGCGTCGCCCTTGGGGTTTTCCATGGGAAAAGATGAGGCGGAGGAGAGCGCGGAAACAGCGTTGGCCGGAGGCGAGGACGCCTGCGCGGCTGAATTGGAACGAGGGAGGCGCAGCAGGAAAAGGGGGTGGATTCGTTGTGGCAGATTTGAAACCAACACACCCACCTCTTACGGAATGGTTCGCTGGTTCCTTTGTTTTCCGCTCCGCCGACGGCCGGTTTTATTATATACCCGACGAATCCTGGAGGCCCCTCTCGGCCTTTCCGCATCTCAATAATTCGAAATTCAAATGTGCGCGTAGAATATCTCGTGATTGTTTTATTGATAAATATTTTTAAACCGGAGTTAATTCTTTAATAGTATTATTATAGTTATTTTTAAAAATTATATCTAATTTTAAATTATTATTATTTATATATTTATATATATATATACATAATAAAGAAAGACTAATAAAAAATTCAAGAGACAATAGAATAATTCAATAAAATAGTGGTATATTATAATAATTTTAATATGAATATTTATAAGAGATTGTCAATAAGACATTAAACATAATGTATAGTAAGTACGAGTTTAGATGTAAAGATTGGGGTATAAAAGAAGATTAATGTCATTAAATAAGTTATCGAAAAATTTAGATAATTTAGATAATTTAGATAATTAAATTAAAATATTACTAAAAAATAAATTTTAATTGTACCACTAAAAAAGATTTTCCATTTTAAATATTCTAATTTTATATAAATTATTATTAATATTATATAAATTATTATATATAAATTTTTATATCATAATTTACTAAATTCTATCCAATAATAAAATTTAACTCTTAATTCTTAACTGAAACTAAAGTATCTATTACTAAACATACCCTTAACTAAGCTTCTTTTATTTTTTCCATGGTAACGGTGTATGGAAACAGTTCCACAGGAATAAATTTATTTTTAAAATTTTTCCTTGAAATATTATTTTGATAGTTTCAAATGTATTTTGTTAGATTATAAGTATCTTTAATAAAATCATAAGTAGATGCCTAAGATAGAATTTATCTAACAAAAAATGTTATTTAAAAGAGACACTTATAATAATAGGTATCTACATGAAGACTTTTCCCTTAACATTATAGTTAGTTAAAACACTCTTCCATAACTACATCCTTATTTAATAATAATTTCATCAATAATACTAAACTCAAGTATAATTTATATACATTAGAAACATGAGAAACGAAAATTCAAGAAGCGTAAAAGGAAAATTAAGAAATGAACAATTTTTTTAGATTATTTTGTATATATTATGAAAATTTTAAAAATTAATTTTTAAAAATTATAAATATTTTATATTATAATATTTTAAATATAATTTTATTTTTTTTACTCACAAGTTTAATAATGATGGAAGGAGATTGTGCAAGACATATAAAGTTAGAAAAATGTATTGTGATAAAATTTTCACTAAATGCAAAATTTTTTATTATTAACAAGTAGGAAATAATGGGAAAAAATTATAATTATATTTATAGTGATGAAAAATTTTAAAATTGTTACTCTTTAGATACATAAATACCTAAAAATTCAAGAATTTTTTTAACAATTTTCTTTACTAAGATTTCTAGAAAGCACCAATCCCTTATAAAAGTTTATTTGTGCATTAAAATTATCATTTTAAACTTATTTATTTATCACAAAAAACAAATATAAATGAAGCTAATAATATAAATAGATTAGAACAACCGATCTTAAAAAAAAATACATGAATTTTTTTTGAATGAAGTTTATACAGAGGATTTGTATTTTTGGAAATAATAAATTAAAATTTTCACTTATTTTCAAAAATACAAACCTCCCGCACATATTCCTTTAACTACATTAATGTCATTATCTCTTTATGTAATTTATTTACGAAACTTGAGTTAACAACAAATTCTAGATTATTTAACACATGAATTAAATTCCCACACTTTATCTTATGTATACATTACCTATAAAATTTATCTAAATTAAATTTTATTATTATAAATATTATATTTATAAATTCATGAATTCCTTTTCGACACAAAAACTCACGGTAACACGTTGATAAAGGTATTATTTGTTTATGAATTATTCACCGTGTATTTTTATTTGTTACCAAATTCTAGGTCGTAGACGGACGCATCCAAAATAATTTATGATATAATCATCCGCAAATGAGAAGGGCGAGCAGCTCGCCCCCAAAAAGAGAGCGTTCTGATCGGACTGCGTGGTGCTCGAACAAGGCAGAAGAGAGACTGTTGGAGGAGAGATGAAGGCGGTGGAGGCCTACAAGGATTTCGTCCGCAAGAACAGCGATTTCGTGCACTCCCTCGAATCTCTCGCCAACGTAAGCTCGCTTTCGCCGTCCGCCTTATGCTTCTGTCTGAATCCATCGCTGCTCTTTACGTTCCTTACCCTCGCCGGTATTCCGTGTTCGTGGGAACATAATGGGATGGATTTTTGTCAGCCCACACCGATGTTAACGGGTGAATTGCAATCGACAGGGAATAACATGGGTACTCCCGGAGAGATTCTCCGATTCCGAAATCGGCGCAGAAGCAGGTCCTTTCTTTTTATTCTTATTATTCTTCTTTTTAAACTTGTGTACATATTCATTTTACGCTGTGATGACGGCGAGTACCTGGGTCCGTTGGGTTTCGCGTTTGGTTCTCGGGTTGACACTCATTTTCCCTTTTTTGGGGGTGGGGATCACGGAACCGATTTGTGGGTAATGAGATTTCCGTCAAATGGTGCGCAGTATATGCGATTTTTGGCATCGTTACTTCTGTGAATCAACATATAATCGACACTACATCGAACCAGTTTCTTCCACGGATATCTCCAGTCTCAACATTTCCATGGTCTCTGTGCGTTTCTGCTCTCAAGGATTTGGAGGCGGTGGTTGAAGTAGCCGCACAGCATTATTACGGCCAAGAGGGCAAATGGAACTTTATTGCTATGGTGGAGGCTACTAAGTAAGATGCGTCAACCCAGATGTTTAATTAGTTTTCTTTACTGTAGTGTTGAAATGGGCATCGTGTATCACATCCACGTAGGGTGTTTGTCCGGTTGGCTTTGCTGAGGGATAATGGGTTTAAGATGCTTCTGCAAGGAGGGGAATTGAGCAACGAAAACGAGGGCAGTAAGATATCACCGCTTTGCCATGGTCAGGTGGGAACTTCTGGAATATCTAATTTGTGCAATGGGCATGGTTATTCCCCAGGCTTTCAGAGAACCCAGCCTTATAGCCCAGAGGGAAGAGCATTGCTTGCATTGAGCAGGTTTGGAGAAAATGCTAAAATGGCTTCAAATCAAATGCAGCTTAACAGAATCTCCCAATTTCCATCACCACCTGGTAATTTTTTTTGAAAACCATTGATACCTGTTATTGAAGTTTTCTATCAGTTTCATGTGTTGTAATCCCTTATTTTAAAGCAAAAGACCTTTCGAATTTATTTTGCGGAATTTCACATTGGAAGTTTCAGACATCAGCATTGGCTAACGGCTTCATCCTTCTTTACATCTACATCAGATCAAAAACCTAGTTTATCTAGTATTTGGACCGAGAAGGGGCTTGTTGGTGGTCTATTTTGTGCAGGAGAGTTTCTACACATCTTGAGGCCTCTTATTTATGTCATATTCATTAAAAAATATGGAATAAAGTCCTGGAAGCCTTGGTTGTTATCACTAGCTATGGACATCACAGGGATTTGTATTCTCAGACATGTTACTCAACCAAAAGATGGTTACAAAAAGAACATTATTTCACTTTTTGCATCTGAAGAAGTTGAGGCAAGTCCTGTAATATTGCATGTTTTAAATATTTGCAGCTTTTACTTCTGTTCAGTCCTTACAGCAATATCAGCATCGTGTTGTTAGGTTGTTGCTCAATGCCAATTTTTGAAGTTGACTAGGTTTTTCATCATTTTAAATTTGTACAGATAAAGAGACGGAAGTTACTGTGGGCATTTTACATCATGAGAGATCCATTCTTTAGCAAGTATACTAGGTAACTTAAAGTTGTCATGTAATCCAGTTTAGTTGCATTCCTTGATAGTTGACTTAATATTGCATTTTTCAGGCATCGACTTGAGAATACTGAAAAACATTTAAGACCAGTTCCAATTGTTGGATTTCTAACAGGTATATTTCCTCCCTCTAGTTCTAATATTTTAATGCAATATATTTTTAATTGTGATGCATTTAAATCTTTGCTTTCTTTTTATGAGCAGGAAAAGTTGTTGAGCTCATTGTTGGGGCTCAAACACGTTATACTTACACATCAGGCTCGTGAGTGGAATGATAGAATCAACCCATATCATTATTTTTCATTTACATTTATGGGCATGATCATCTTCAAGTACCCATCTTGCCAGCCTATATGATTACTCATCCCACGTAGGCATATTCTTATAATCATTTCAGGTTATGGTCAAATCAGTCATTTAAAAGAAAATTTGTTTCATGTAAAAATCATCTGTACTATAATATATGTAGCATATATACCATTTTTTATTATTGTTTGTTATTCTCTATTATCAGAAACTCAGGTTTTTTGGTTATTCTTAGTAAAGTTAGAAATTGCACGTATAACCCTTTGAATTATAATATTAACATAGATATCCTCAAAAACATAATTTCATTGCTATAATATACCTATGGTCAGCTGAGAAGTGTATTAGGACTATAGTTTTATATTTTTTAAGGGTATCTAAGATAATATTTTAATTCAAAGTGTATATGAGCTATTTTCTGCTTTTTTAAGGGTATCCAGGTAAAAACCCTGATGCCATTGTTTTTTATTGTAAAGTTATTAAATGCATTATTTGTCGGACCATTATTAGTGATAATACAGTAGGACTGAGAAGACTCCAAAAAATAAAATTTTTCTGCGCATCTCAATAACACAGGTATTCTGACTTTTCTACTGACATTTTAACTGATTAGTCATTTCAAGGAACCTGGGAATTCTTAGTCCAGTTTCTTTATCAAGCTTTGTGATCTGGAAACGATTCCCACAATTGAATGTGACACGGTAACCACTAACATGATATTGGGAGTTGCCTTTTGATGTATTGCTGTCCTTGAAAAAATCAAGGTTTGTATAACATTGTTAAATATAAAAATAAATGAAGTGGAAGCCTTTGATTATTCTTTGTAAATTATGTCATGCCAACTAGGAGTTTTTTTGAAGCAAATCCATGTACCATGCATCAAAATTATTCAACGCATCTGATCAGAAATGATCTACACCAATAGCCATTCCTTTATTCTAAATAATTCTATTATAATTAAATTGATATATAATTTCAGCAGAAAGGATTAAATAGTATCAAAATTGAAAGGCCCTTACACAAACAACTGAAAAGATGTAATGCAGCTTAGGTGCTGCATTTTTTTGGGTAAGTTTTCATCCTTCTTGGTATTTTATGCTTTGTTGATATCGAGTGTGGGCGTAAAAAAGTTTATGTTGTTTAACTATTTGCATTGGCGAGTGGTGACACTTGTGATCAAGCCACGTGAGGAAATGGTTGAGATGGGTTTGGTGCCCAATGGCCGACATTTAGCCACTCAGCTTTTTATCCTTTGATAATGCTAATATTATCTTTATACATAAAAAATACTGAGGCTAACTAATATCTTGTCGTACTTTAGTTATGGCTTTATTTTTAGAAAATAGTTATGGCATTGTAGCGCACTAGTGTTGGTCCTTTGCATGTTATTTTCCTCATCTGTTATTTCTCCTCGAGATGCTTTTATGGAAGTACATTACTCTGCAGAACTGTATTCCCTGTGCAATCTGTATGCATCTGTTTTCCATCACTCAAGCCCAAACGAAATTCAATGTTTAGGCATGATTGGAAAAAAAGAAGAAGAAACTTTATGTAGTGCTTGCAGCTACTGTTCTTGATTCCTTCGAATACCCACCATGCTTTGCTTAGTTTAGGCCTGTCTGGATGCAATTTACCTTTACAGCCGTGAGTTTTAAGATTGACTTTTCAGACCGATGGGTATAAGTTTTTCAAGAAGTCCACTGTTTGATCAGCTGTGTATGTTCAGCTCATAAGCATATACATGGGTTTCATTTGATAATAAGATACTTCAATTTTAACAACTTCAAAGAGTTAGTGTTGAGAGTAATTTCACAAATAGTGTTTAGCTACATGTTTGGAAGTAAATACCAATAATGTTGGCATTTTCATACGGTGGATTTTTAGCTAAAAGGTTTATCTTAAGGTAATCTCGCCGGTCTTCATCCTAATAGGCCTAGTTTGATCTTTTTTGAGAAAATTTTGCAAGAGATGGGAAGTGATTGGAACTCTCAACATGTGGGCTACTAGATACCGTTGATATTTAAGTCATGTAAGCAACAGGAGAGAGCAAATTAAGTTGGGGGATACATAATACACCTATGTGGTATTGGATGATGGTAGTTTTAGATTGAGGAGGTTGAAGGAAGAACTGGGGGATGTCGGTGGAGGAGAGAAAGGTGAAAACACCATGAAGAAAGTAGGATGGGCAGAAGATTGAGCAAAATTCCGTACATGATGGCGAGGCTGCATTGCATTATATATAGCAGATACACAGAGTTGTTACAACTAATGACCAATGTGACGGCACCTTGTTGGGTTATACAGAGTCGGGTTCAATATGCCCCCTACAAGATGAACCGGCTATGGTAGAGAGGTTCTTCTTGCCACGCCCCCCACCACAAAGAGCTTAGAAAAGCTACGTTGCAGTGGCCTCGAGACAAATTTCAAGGTTTTAGGTGTATTTGTTTAAAAGGTAAAATTAAATGAGATGATATTTATGTTTTTCAAGAAATTCCATGATAGACTATTGTGTATAGTGAAAAATTTTAAACAAACAATATCTTGGTAAAATGCCATTAAGCTCAAACTAGGGTCATATAAAAAAAACAACTATGTCATTGAATTTTGTCCCTAGATTGTTGAAGATAATAACATTAAATACAGCAGCAGACAAAGGTCGGCTAACTTGAGAAAACTCATTGGCAAAAGATATAATTGCTTCATGCCACAATTGGAGACAACAAAATCTGTACATTTCAGATTTTATTTGGCAAAGCTAATAAGTTAGGAGGGTTTAGAGTTTATGTTTTTTTAGGTTGACATGAATCTTAATGTAAGAATATCTCTTTTTATTTTTTCTCTAATAGTTATAGTGAAAAATTTTATTTCTATTATACGATTGTTAAAATATATATTTTATATAATAAAAATATTTGTAAATCTTATTTTCAAACGATACCTCTCAGATTATGAAGTTACATGGTAAGTTATAATACCGAGGTATGAGGTCCATAATAGAAGGTCGAAGGAAAATGCCAATGAAGGCAAAAACACCATGAAGAGAACAGAAATACAAATAGAAGATTTGAGTAGAGTTCCATACATTTTGATGAGGTTTCGTTTCGTAATATATATAGCAGATACAATGGGAGTAGTTACAACAAACGTCCAACGTGGCAGCACCTCATTGGGTTGTACAGAGTTGGATCCAACATGTTAGAACATTTACTAATCCATTTATATCATCGACAAGTGGGAAGTGATGGTGCTTAGTGCAAGAGTTTTAAAAGGGACATACATTCCTATGGACAACGTTGCACACTACAGTATACCACTTAGAATCATATGATGTGCCAAGGGATGATGATCAGAGGCAAAGTTTGTTTATCAAATTCTAACTTCTGTTATTGTAAATTTGTTGAAGTTGATGAATAATGTTAATAACTAATATTACATCGTATAATACAGATAACTGATAGTATACAAGTTAACTCATAAATTTCAAACAATCATAATTTTAATTTTAATTAACAATTTTATTCAATTTTAGCTACTGTACAAGAGCTGATGGTATCTGCAAACAAATAGTCATTTGGGTGAATGATTGATGACTCTCAACTTGGATTAAAACTTTTGGAGTTAGGGTCTTCTAGGATGAAACTTTGCATCAAGGTCAAACCAATAATCAGGCGTGAAGCTAATGAAATATACATAGGTTGTGTTTAGCCTAAAAAAAAGAGTTAGACTCTATTTATCATTTACCTCTCACTCTTTACAATAATTTGTTAAAGATTAAAATAGATCTCTAGAATTTTTTGTTTTACAGGAATTCTTAAAACCCAAAACCCTACCTCTTTTCTTCTGTTTCCACAAACCTTACCCTATTGCCTCCCACTCCCCTCCCCAAAGATGACGAGAATGACTTACAAATCCAACTACTTGAAAAGAATGACGATAACGATGACGACCCTCAAATCTTGGATTTCGTTCTTTTTTACTTTTAGCTTTTAGGAATACTTCCAATTTCATAATAACATATACATTTCTTAATGCAGTCATTCTATTATTAAAATTATTTTTCTTTCTTTTTTTATCTTAAAATTATTTTCTTAAAAATCATTTTTTCCACTTTTAGAAGTTGAAAGTAGAAAAAAAGAATACTCTCTTGAAACCTCGCCAATGCATGAAGTAAGATTTGTCCATCCCCTTTTTTTGGTGTCAAATTGCTTTTGTTCTTCCTTGTACTGCATTTCTGATTTCATTTCCATGCTTTTACTGTATTTTATTGATCTAATAGTTATGCTTTTACTGCATTGTTGTTCTTCCTTTGTTTTGATCTAAATAGTTTAAATTTGTTCATGAATTGATGATTTTGTTGGTTGTTTGTGGGTCAAGGAAGGGTAATGAAATTCTTGCCTTAACCATTGCTATGTGTTTTTCCTTTAGGCATTTTGAAATGTGGCATGTTGGGTTACAAGATTACTTTGTAATTGTTTTTTATGAGTGGCATGTTGGGTTACAAGATTACTTTGTAATTGTTTTTTATGAGTGGCATGTTGGGTTACATGGAATGATGTGTTTTTTTTGTTTTTTGAGATTTTTGTAGTTTGAATGAATGAAACCGTAGAGTCGTTTTTTTAAAAAAAGTCAATTAAAATTTACAGGATACAAAAAAAAAAACTTTACAAAAAGTATTTTTAAAAAACTTCAAAAAGTAAACGTTTTTAAAAAAAAACCTTTCATATCAAATTCGTTGAAAATAACTTCAGAAAAACGAAAAAAAAGTAACAAAAAAATTCCGTGGTTTTAAAAAAACGCTTATAAAGAACGTTTTTTTTAAAATTCATTCATATCGAATTTGCTAGAAAAACGATAACGACAACTTCTTGAAAACAAGGTTAACAAAAATTATGTAAAAAAAGACCTTAATAAAAATG
>JAMKPZ010006914.1:0-13836 GCA_024699675.1 Amphibolis antarctica
TTTTATTTATTAAATTTATCATTAATTAATTATTTTAAAATAAACATCGTTGTAAATTTTTTTTAAAAATTGTATCATAAAAATAAAAAATAGTAAAAAATAATTAAAAATAATAAATTAAAATTTTAACTGATTTTTATCATTTCCTATGCTATTTAAAACACAAACTCCCTCTGTGTAACGATGATATGTGATTAAAAATTACACTCATTGCATCCTCATCTTCGTATCATAATTTTTTCTTTTTCTGTTTTATGTCAACTACTTTTTAAATTTTAATTACAGATTTATTGTCTTTTGCCTGTGATTATTTACCGTCTATTTTTTTTACAACAATAGACCACTTAGTCAATAATTGTGATATCAGAAGTTTAGTCAACGGTTCCTTTTGTAAAAAAAATTGGTATGAATAATTCAATTCATTTATAAGTTATATATATTAAATTTGTTTGTTTAAAAATTTGAGAAATGAAAATTTAGAAAAAATAAAAAAAATTAAAATTATTTATGTACATTATAAAAATTTTAGAAAATTAATTTAAAAAAATTATAAATATTTTAACATTTTAAATAGAATTTCATATTTTCTTTTTAACTATAACTTTAACAATGATAAAAAAAAATTAAGTAAGATGTACGATGTCAACAAATTATATCGTAATGAAATTTTTTATTAACTACAAAAATGTTTCAAATTTAATATGTGAGAAATGATGGAAAAAAATTATACTTATAATAATAGAAAATTTTAAAAAAATTTCAATTTTTTTGAAATATATAAATACTTGAAAATCTAAAAAAAAAATTAAAATTAGATTTTCAATATGCATAAACTCTCATTAAGATTTATCTGTGAATAAAGACCTTGTAAAAAAATTAGACCCTAAAGTTAGAAAGGGAAAATGGAAAAAGTACGATAAATAGTTTTTTTTTCTATTTGTATCTGTTCAAGACTTAAGATGAAAATAAAGTTTGAACATGCATAGAATAAAAAAATTAAAGTCTTACGTATTGTTTTCAAATATTATTTTATGTAATTATTTTCTAAAAAATAACTAAAAATCAAGATTATCAAAAATAAAAAATATTATAATGAAAATTTAATTTATTTGACCATATATTCATGAAATATCTAAACACTTAAAACCAAATAAAAATGTATTACACTATTATTGATTTATAATTTTTTCAGAAATTATGATAAGTAAACAATAAACAATTATTTGTGCAAGTTGTCGAACAATATAAATCGGTAAAATAATTAACATGTTTTTTTTTCAAGATTAGTTGGATTGAATATTACACGGAGTAGTCACATGACTGCAAGCAAAATAACATTTACAGTATAAAATAATTGACATGTTACTAATCGAACCATAATATTACCTTGCCAAAGATGAAAACACAAGGAAAAATGTGGATTGTTGGAGAATTAGTATTAACTCAATAACAATAAAATATCTACCATGAGGCAAGAAAGATTGAAATCATCAAAAACAATAATATCATTCATCTGATTTAAATGTCTAACCACAGATTGAAAATTTCAATTTCCAATCATAGGAATGTGTTTCTTTTGGTAAAGAAATTTTAGTTATGCAACATTAGTAAGGTAGAGATTTAAAGTTTATTTGTGTATGTTGAAAATTTAAGAAAAAAAAATTAAAAAAATAAAAATGGAAAAGAAAAAAAATTAGAAAATAGAAAAATTTCCAAAGTTGTTTGTGTACGTTTGTAGATATTCTAGAAAATTATAAATATTCTTTAATATTTAAGTTTTTTAATATTTTATATTTGCTAATATTTTTTAAAATATTTTATTTTTATCAACTCTTTCTTCTTCTTTTTATTGATGCTCTTTTTAGGTATTGGTTGTCGATGTAGAAGAGGAATTGAGAAAATAGGTAATCTGTACAGTATGCAGATAAAAGAAAGAAATACAAAAAAAGACTTAGTAGAAGCACACTAAGAGAAAATCTAGAAGGAAAATCAAGAGAAAATGCACAAAGATCTGTAGTGTTTGGAGAAAAGGAAAATACAATTGAGAGAGAAACAAGCAGTGTTAAGAGAAAAATAAACATGAAAGCAAAAAGTAGTCAAAGGAAAGGGAGAAGCAGAAGAAGTGGTATTAAGAGAAAGGAAGAATACGTGTCACTTGCAGAAGAAGTAATTTACAATTAGAGATTTTTTGAACGACGTTAAGAAAAAAAGGGATAATTGTGATTACATTAGAAGATATTTGGTACAATGACGAGAAGTCTTGCAAAGTCTAAAGAGAAAAATAAATAACAATATTTCAAAGAGACCAATGATTTTTCTTATCTTAATGAGTGACAAATGTTTGAAAAATGAAATTTTTTTTGAATTTTCCTTTTTCATAATTTTTAAAAAACACAAATCTTTTCTGGAGTCGAAGGAAAAGAAAAATGAAAGAACAAAGCTCTATGAAAATGAGTACCTCAAAATAAGGGTTTCATTTGTTTTTAATTTTAACTAATTTTAAAACTTAAAAATTGAGAATAATAAAATAAATAAAATTAAACTATATAATAAAAAATTATATATAAAAATTTATATAATAATAATGATACGTAAGTATTTATATAAAATTAATTTTAAAGTAAAGTCGAAAAGAAAGAAAACAAGGTACGGAAAGATGAAGATTCCGATTTCGATTCTGATTGGACGTGTACAGGGAGGTGATATTGTTTTTTTGGGTTGCAAGTTGGTCGTAAATCATATTAAAACGTGATCATATTGAATTTAATTAAAATGCGGTGCGAAAAGTGGATCCAATGGACTCGGACGCTAGACCTTTCCCTCTGACTCTGTCTGTTCTTCCCCATTGATGATAAAAACATGGTACGCAATGGGGATGTTGATGTTTGAATGATTTATTTAAAAATTAAATATTATTTTATGAATTTAAGATAAAAAATATTGATTTGAATAAATTAAATTTAAAATTTATATATGGATGATAAAGATTTCATTTGGAAAAAATAAATGTCTTTTTTTTACAAATATTTATTTCTGTTGTTACCTTTGTAATTGTTTATTTGTAATATTTTTGATGATAAATTTCTTTTCTTGCAGTAAATTAATCAAAGATAACCGTAGTTATAATTTTTTTTAATCCAAAAAATATAGAAATACCATCATTTTCAAAAGAATGTGTTCAAATCATTCATCACAACACTTGTGAGCACCAATCACCTCACTCCTAAAATGGAAGCAACAAGTTAGGAAAACCTAAATTGTGGCTAGGGTTGGATGATTTATAAAGCACATCAATGCAAAGTATGTCCAAAGAAGGGATGTTTAAATTCAAGATTAGGTAGTGTTTAATCAAACTCTTTCTTATACTTAGGTCGTTATCATTTGGCATTAATGGACTTTACTGGTCTAATTGGACACAATTCAATTGACACCTCTATTATTTGCTCATACAAGGATGAGCATGAAATTGCTAAAGAATGGCTTTAAATGGTCAAGAAGCTTGCACCAAGTATGCAATTATTATATAGAGGAAAATGTTAACTTAAGTCAAAATCAAGATGAAGTAATACAACGTGCGTGTGTTATTTTATCATATCCTGAAACATCAGTCACCAACACTATAGAGAAACAAGCAATTTGTTGGGGTTAAGTTAAAACTTAGATGAAGCAGAAGTATAACTTCCTTTTGCTGAAACAAATAAGAAGACAAATAAACAATACACAAGCAAGACATACCAATATTTACGTGGAAAACCTCCTTAGTGTGAGGAGTAAAAATCATGGGATCAATCGATCCACCCTTAAAGCTTCTACTATCACAATTTAATAGGTACACATAATCTTCTCTAGTGTAAAATTAGAGACATCATATTCACATTAATAGATGACAATAATATTATTAACAACATAACAAGAGATAGTATAGATTTACCTAATTTCAACCTCCTCTGTTCAGAAAAAACTGTCAAGATTCATGAAGCTACATTCCTATCAAGTTTCGTGGATTTTGAGACAGCACAATGATTGCAATTTTTTCTGAACAGAGGAGGCCGAGATTAGGTAAATCTATGTTATCTCTTGTTGTGTTGTTAATAGTGTCATTGTCATCCCTTGATGTGAATGTTATGTCTCTAATTCTACACTAGAGAAGACCATGTATACTTATTAAATTGTGATAGTGGAAGCTTTAGGGGTGGACCAATTGGTCCTATGGTTTTTACTCCTCACACCGAGAAGGTTTTTCACGTAAATATTGGTATGTATTGCTTGTGTATTGTTTGTTTCTCTTCTTATTTGTTTTAGCAAAAAGAAGTTGTTCCTCCGCTTCATTTAAATTTCAACTTATTACAAACTTATTTTCAACATACAAAAACCTAAAGATAAATCTAAAGATAAATGGAAGATACTTTATCATCAAATTTGCAGCTTCATTAGACAATGAGTTGATGATAATGTATTAAATCACATTAGTGATGAGGCAAATGCAAATACCTTATGACAGAAGTTGGAGGAGCTATATGCTTGGAAAGAGGGCACTAACAAAATGTTCTTATCAAACAGTTGATGTATTTAAGATACCAAGATAGTACCCTTGTAATAGCTCATGTGAATGTTTTTTAAGGGATGATAAATCAGTTGTCTTCGATGGACATTGTGTTTGATGATGAAGTTAGAACTTTATTACTTCTTGGGTCATTACCAAATACATGGGAAACATTAAAGATCACACACTCTGCAACTCAGCTCCAAATGACACTGTTATTTGAGATTATATGAAAACTAAAGTGTAAAATGAAGAATCTAAAAGAATTGCAAATGGTTTCTCCTCTCACTCTAATATGCTTGTTACAAAGTTAAGGGGGAGAAGTAAGAGTAGAGGTCTCAAAAGTTTTGAAAAGGGTAGAAACAAGTCTAAGGGCAAGTATGTAAATATTGAGTGTCACCACTACCATGAAAAGGGTCACATTAAAAGATTCTGTTGGAAGTTAAAGAGAGAGAACAAGAAAAAGAAGAAGTCATAATAGCAAGACAATGACTGCGACAGTAAAGGAATTGCTTCAGCTGTTGAAGAATTACTTGTTGTTTATGATAAATTTATTAATTTTGTAGATGATGATGATACAACATGAGTGTCAAATAGTGGTACTACAATTCATGCTACATCTTAGAGAAATTTCTTCACTTCTTACATTCCAAGTGATTTTGAAGTTGTGAAAGTGGGCAACAATGATAGAGCAAAAATTGCTAGTAAAAGATATGTACATTTAGAGACCACAAATGATACCAAGTTAATTCTCTAATTAGTCAAACATGTTAAGAGTTTGAGACTCAACATTATCTCACTTGAGAAACTTGATGATGAAGACTACTCAAGTAATTTTGAATGTGGAAAATACAAGTTCACTAAGGGAAGTATAATTGTAACGAGAGGTAAAAGGCTATCTCATCTCTATTATATTCATGTTAAGTTTTTTAGTACTTCTAATAGTGCATTAAAAAATGAAGATCAAAGTATGTTATGACATAAAAGACTCGACCACATGAGTGAGAAGGGGATGCCAATGTTTTTGAAGAAGAATCTCTTGTCAAAGTTGAAGAGTGCACATTTGAAGAACTATGCAAATTTCTTAGCAGGAAAGGAGTATTGAGTTGCCTTCAAGAGTCAACCTCCTTTTAAGAATCTAGAGATGTTAGAGCTGATCCACTTTGATGTATGTGGGCTAATGAAGGTAATTACACATAGTGGAGTTAGATATTTTGTTACTTTTATTTATGATTTCTCTAGAAAAATTTGGACTTATATTTTGAAGTCTAAGGATCAAGTACTTGAGAAGTTTAAAGAATTCCATGTTTCAATTGAAAGACAAATAGGCAAGAAAGTAAAGTACATCCGAACCTTTTGATATTTACTACAGGGAACAAGGTATAAAGCATCAAAAGACTCCTCCAAAGACACCACAGTTGAATGAAATTACTGAAAGAATGGATAGAACATTGGTGCAAAAGATTAGATGTTTGCTTTCACAAGCAAAACTATTGAGGTTTTACTAGGGTGAGGCCTTGATAACTACTTGTTAACCCCTCATACTTGGGGATATGCAGTTGACATCGTAGTTAGTTTGGGTCAAACATTTAGTCATTTACGATTCAGGTGGAGTATAAGTGTTGTACGCCCGTGTGCCAATCAGGGCACCCCAGAAGTGTGAGCCAGTTGTCGGTTATCTCGACTGGAATCCAGACCTCCCAAGTGGAAGCCTCAATTTGAATTCCGCCTCATGCGTAGCAACTAGAACCAGCCCCCACTGCATGTTGGCATTCAATCACGTTTTGTTAAGTTATTTGCAACATCGTCAACCTTGTTCGTTGTATTACCTCTCGTACAATGAATCTACTCCGTTGAATCACCTCTCATGCAATGAACTTATTACTTGTCTAACGATGCTGGTTAGCCAATAGTTTCGTCACTTGAACGGAACTTTCGCTAGCACCGCTAGTATGAATTGTTTGTCAATGGAAGTTCTGTTCCTTTAACAGCACTTTCACTTTTATTTAGGTCAGCCGTAGAGTAAAGTTCGTAATGTTACGATCGAACGTAGAGTAAATCTCATAATGCTACAGTCAGCCATAGAGTAAAGTTCGTAGTGTTATGACCAATCGTAAGGTAAAACTCATAACGTTACAGGTTGGATTTTTCCTAGAGTAGATTGACTATCTGTCGGCAAAAAGGGGGGATTCCAGCCTAGATGGCAAATGTCTGACCCCTGCTAGCCACCTTTGATGCACCTTTAAGAGGCATAAGTCCAATTCTCTGGCCACCTTTGATGCACCTTCTAGAGGCGTAAGTCCAATTCTCTAGTCATCTCTAATGCACTTTCCAAAGGCGTAAGTCCAATCCTGTTGGTCACCTCTAATGCACTGTCCAAAGGCGTAAGTCTAATTCTCTAGCTGTCTCTTATGCACCTTCTAGAGATATAAGTCTAATCCTACTAGTCACCTTTGATGCACCTTCTAGAGGTATAAGTTCAATTCTCTAACTGCCTCTAATACTTCTTCTAGAGGCATAAGTTCAATTCTCTAGTCATTTTTGATGCGCCTTCTAGAAGTGTTGCAGCTAAAACATCAAGTCCTAGAATGAACTAGTCGTCTAACGGTAGGTGAGCAGACTTTCGGCCTAGACTGATGTTCGACTCCCACTGGCCGCCCCTATTGTACATTCCAAGGGTGTAAGACCAGTCCCCCAAGCAATTGTCACCACACAAGTGTAGGTCCCCAGCCTTCTACAACAAAGATGGCGGAATTTCGACCAAAATAGAAGAATTCCGACTCTTGTGTCAATAGCTTTTGAAGTGCTTGGGGACTCACTACAATAAGCCAATGAGTGCTAGTTTTCTGCAATCAGGGCTGGCTAATCCGATGAAATTCTGGCTAGAATGGCAGAATTCTGGCTTAGAGTGTCAACACCTCTTAACACAATTCCAAGAGTGTGACGAGCCCAACCGTCACCTAGTCAACGTAATGTGCATGACGCTTAACCTTCCTACGCCCAATAGCCCAACTTCGCGAAATGTTGTGACCTCGGCCTATAAATAGACCCCCCCTTACCACTAGGGAGATGTTCAACTCTTTAATCCTACTGCTGCTCAAGTGTCTAAGCGTTCCAGCTCTCTCGATAACGACTACCCATTCGTCTAGCTACTAACCTTCCTCAACAGTCAACTATCTATGCAAGAGAGCTCACCGACGATGACTCTAACTCAACCTTCTTATAGGTTAGTCATTCTCTCTCCCCTTCCCACTAGTAGAAAGGGGGGAAACGAGTCTTTTTACTGATAGCCGATCCCCTTAGTCATTCATAGCTTTGACTAAGAGAAGTTCATTCTTCCCTCGAAGATCATCCTTGATCCTTCTTTTTCTTGTTTCATTTGTACATCACCTAGAATAATGGAGGAATTATTATCAACTTTTTCTTAAGTGGGGATGCTTTCCTTGCTTGACCGGACATTCAGTTTGCCTAAGCAAGACATCACCCCCATTTCATTGCTTTGCTTACTATTTTGTGTTTTCAAGGTCGCTTGCAAGTTTTCCTCTTCTTCGAGTCGACTTTATTTTATTTATTCTATATGCCTATCGACTTAAACACACGAGTTTGTGCATTGCAGGACAAAACATGGAACCCAACCACTAGTAGTACAGGTTCCGTCTAGCCGATTGGTAAACGAGTTGGTTGTCGCCTTTATGTTGGGCATCTCGAGCAACTCTCCCCGTTACGACCTAGGCATACAAGTTGTATACTTAGCATTTTTTTTTAGGCAGAGTACAGAACCTAGCCTTCAGCACTTCAGGTTTCAGCTCAGTGGCCAATAGACAAGCTAGATACTAGCCTTACGTTCGACACCCTCATTTGCTTTATCTCTCTTTGGTCATCTTTCCTTTGCACCCTCATCCGACCTTGCGACTAGCATCACACGAACGATTCATTTTACTTTCATACTTTGTGGGCGGAAGTTTGCCAAACTTCCCCCACATTTTTCATTTTTTTTCTTCTTCTACGTCATCACCCGATGCCCGCTTGTATATCGTGGCCTTGATGAGTGCATCGAGACCTGACTTCTTGAGTGCTCATACAACCTCTTGTTAGATTTATCGATTTTCCAAGATTTTTCAACCAAATTTGCTAGTTTTCCTAGCGAATGCCTCGAGACCTGACTATTTGAGTCATTATGGCCTCAGGTCGAATTTGCTATTCTTTGGCTGAGTCTACTGGTTTCCTGGTGGTTGCATTTTAGTTTCTTACATCTCTTTTTTTACTTTAGGACTAGTTGAATTATGGTACATCAAGCGACTCCTAATCACATAACTAGAATTTCCTTTTACAATTCTCTATGCATTTTCATTAGCTTGTGCATCAATCATAGTAAAAAGACCAGCTTATGCTGGCCTAGTTGAGGGTGCCTAACACTTTCCCTACCAATAATCCTTGTTTACTATCTCTGAGTAGCAGACTTTTTGTTTTGATTTTTTTGAAGATTTAATATCTCATTCTTGAGTTGAAGAGTATGTTCTCTTCCTCTTCTTATCTCTTAATAAAATAAGAAGTAGAGTCCTACAAATAAGAAGAAAAGAGAAATGGAAAATGTTTCATATGTCTCAGTTGTTGGAAGTTTGATGAATGCTATAGTATATACTAGACTTGATATTGTCCATGCAGTTAGTACAATGAGCATATTTCTTTCTAATCCCAGAGAATAACATTGAAAAGTAGTAAAGTGAATTATGAGATACCTCTGAAGTACTTCAGATATGAAAATTTGTTTTGATAGTAGAGAATCAACACTAATTGGTTATATTGACTCAGATATGGCAGGAGATGTAGATAACTCAAAATCTACTTTAAGGTATTTATTTATTTATGCAGGAAGAGCTATTTCATGGCAATCCAAATTGTAAAAGTGTGTTGCGTTGTTTACAACAGATACTGAATTTATTATAGCTATAGAAGCTTGCAAATGGATGATATAGCTGAAGAGAATATTTGAAGAACTTGAGATTGTGTAAGATAAATTTGTACTACCTAGTAATAGTCAAATTGCAATTTACTTAAGCAAAAATTTGTCATTCCATTCAAGGTCAAAGCATATCAAAGTTCGATACTATTAGATTCAAGATGTGGTAAACTAAAAGGAACTTATATTTAAAAAGGTTCATATCGATAACAATGGAGCTAATATGTTGACTAAAATAGTAACGAGAGACAAGTTAAATATTTGTAGTTAGATTGCAGGATTGGTGACTACCTCCATATAGTTGGGAGGAGGAGTTTGTTGGTTTTCCCTTCACATGAAGGATGATCTAAATTAACATTTATTTTATATAACAAGGTTATCTATAATATTTACCTACAAAACCCTATTATAGTGTGTGAAAGAAATTAGAGAAAAGTGGACAACACATTTGTTTTGAAGAAAGAGGGGTAGGTGTTTTCTTCTTACCCTAAGCTTCTACACCACCTTAATCAAGTGACAGATCAGAAGGGTTTTTGTGGTCGGATGCTGTTGAAATGTTAGCAGCCTATTCATGACTTGAAGACCTTCAGTCTGTATGGTTGGATCAAGGATCTAAGTAGGTTAGGGTCAATTTCAAAGAAGGTTTCAAAGAAAGTTCGTCACTACAATTCTGCAGTACATGCTCTTGGTAGAATATATGTTTGAAAGGCAAAATGAAGTCCATTTTGGCTGAAAAGTTTTCAGTGATTTAGGAATTCGTGAAACTACATTACTACAAAGTTTTATGAATTTTTAGGCAACACAGTGATTGCAATTTTTTGTGAACAGAGAAGGCCAACATTAGATAAATCTATGTTATCTCTTGTTATGTTGTTAATAGTGTTATTGTCATTTCTTGATGTAAATGTGATGTCTCTAATTCTACACTAAAGAAAACTTTGTGTACCCATTAAATGTGATAGTGGAAGCTTTAAGAGTGGACTAATTGGTCTCATAATTTTTACTCCTCACATCGAAAAGGTTTTTCATATAAATATTAGTATGTCTTATTTGTCTATTATTTGTTTGTCTTCTTATTTGTTTCAATAAAAAGAAGTTATGTTTCCGCTTCATCTAGATTTCAACTTAACCCTAACATAATTGACCATAAACTTCCCCCCTCCATCAGTTGTGGCCACAACTATTCCTCACTGGAAAATTCATAATTAAAATTCTCACACGACCATGTCTTCCAAGAGGAATTCAAGGGATGGGTGAAGTTAGATCTAACAACCCAAGAAGGGAAAATTGAGTGTTGGGACTGATGATCATCTGAATTAAAGAGCAAATCTTGAATGTCCATGTTTTTCTAATTGCAAGATAACTAAAAAAGGCATTTCCTAGCCAAGGATATATTTATTTGATTGCCTCTACTCACACCTGAACATCAGATCTTTTGGAAATTCTTTCTGAACTACAATTTTAATTTCACAAGAGCTAGCTTTTCCTGAAATTTCTGTTTTACAGTTTTCATGTTAACAGCTTTTTTGATTTGAAATCAAAGAAAAAATGTTTGCTGCTTTGAAAGTGTTCGAATCTATTTTATGAAAAAAATATAGTCATGCTGTTGGTTCCAAACATGCAGACAAAAATCAGAATTATCCATTTATATCTGTAAGCACAAAATGAGGGAAAAAAAGAAAGAGAGAGTATTTTTATATCTGCAGTTATGTATTTTGATCAAGTAAAATAAATATATTGGAATATGCCAATTAACAAATTATGTCAAATCTAGATTTAGTAAGATAAGTTTTAAATCTAATGGTTGAAAACCTGAACGTTAACATCGTTTGTATTTTTAAGTGGTTGCTTCTTGAAATCCATGTTGCATCTGTTCTATATGTGTGCTTCACGCACCATTGATGCTTTACATTTTTCTCATCTCTTCATAGGATGGTTCTGATGGGCTTTATCATTCTTTCCCAAGAAAATGGAATGTGATGTACCACATAAACCTCAACGTGTAGATTCCTTTCCCATCTCAAAAGAAGTAAAGAATTTAATTTGTTGGCCAAAATGTCAATTGTCGATGTGAACAACCAGAACCTTTTCTTTTTTTTCCTAATCATGAACATATGATGCGATAAGTTTTTTACTTAAAATCAATTCAGGATGATTAAATCTGATTATGAATATTGCTTGGCCATTCAGGGAAAGGGCAACCCCACATCATAGCATGGGCTCACAATGGAGCAAATATGAATGATTTTTTGCTACTAAGGTTGTGTATGACAATAAATATAGATGATTTTTCTTCAATTCACAAGAAGATGTGAAAATTTAATTTTCAACACCTTTTATACTTACGGGGGTTGAGAATACTCGACGCTTTTAACACGAACGTTTAAATTAAACAAAATTAAATTTTTCTTAATTCAATTTTATCAAATTCCAATTTCAAAAACACCCCCTAAGAGTCGACAATCCTCTGCCTCTCACTTTCTTTCACTTACTGGAACATTAATCACCTTTGTTAAGCAGTCTCTCTCCATATATACTATGCATTCCATGTGACACACCACCAACCATCACTAGTTATTCCTTTTGATAAGATGCTAAGAAAACATTGGTCATTGGTATATCCATCAAGGTATAACCTGGAAATGTAAAGTCCTTTTGTCCCTGCAACAACATTAATTACCTTACAGGTGTGATGATTGGAGGACTTTTTTACTGGTAGGTAAAAATAATAGCATGGTTTAGGAGAAAGGAGTGTTCTTCTTGTCAAATTAAATTGACTACAAAGGTAAAATAAATTGTACAGCTTGCAGTTGGTGAGCCAAGAAAAGACAGCTGAAAGACCATGTGAGGTTTACATTCTTTTTCTCTAAATAAGATAAATCAAACAACCACCACTAAGCTATTTCAAATGAACAACAAAAATGCCAACTAGAATTATTATATGGTCCTGAAAGAACAAGTGCGTGGAAGGAAACTAATTGTTTAGGCTTGATTTGGCATCTAAAATAGTTGAATCAAGCAAAAAAGTGAAGAAAATGAAACAGGCAGAGTTCTGGTATGACCAACCCCATATTCTTGACCAATTTTCATTACTATATATTATTACAACTAATTGCAATAGCTTACTTGATCAGACATAATGATATTTATTATCAAAGTTTGATCAAAATGTAAAAAATATAATATTATTATATATTATTTCCCTGCTTACACCAAGTTGGGATGCATAAATTCATCTACTGGAAACAACCCATGGGAGATGTGCTGCTGGACGGCCTGCCACTTTGCAGCCGCTGGTGGATCAGATCTATTCCTATTTATTCCAAAATCGAACCATAACTGTGAATAATGATACTCATGATTTATTTAAATTTTCATGAAACAAAGTGATATCATGTTTTTTTTTATAATGGTAATTTTTGTATGGAATTAAAGTTGTACTGCAGTGGATGACTTAAGCATGTCGCCATCAACAAGAAAAAGTGGAATTGAACTCAAAAGCCTATGTTTATTAACAAAATTCTAACTTCAATTTTAATTTTAACAACTGTAGAGAGTCAAAGTTATAATAATTTTGTAAATAATATTAGAATTATATAGTATAAGATAAAAATTTACATATAAAAATTTATGTTAAAAATTTATAAAAAATTAAAATTAAATTCGTCACCAGAAACATGTGGATTTGAATGTTTTGCAAGGGCCTTTATTACTACTGAAAATGTCAAAGTGGGAAAACGACAAAAGTCAGGAATCTAATCGTCCGGCATCTGACCTAATGGTATTTATTGTAATTTTATTTTTTTAAGAATTATTATATTGAAATAATTGGGTTTAATGGTTCTGTAGGTGCCTACAGAACTGAGTTCTATAGGTGCCCGTTGGATGAAAGATTAACGGCTGTTTGATGAAAAAAGAGAGTGTTCGAAAAAAGGAAGCCCGCGGAAAAAAATCTCCTCCCGCCAATGACACCCGCGTAAAAGTAGTTCATTTATTTTTTTTTTTAAAAAAAAACAACGATTCATTTTCCTCAATCATCCTCACCTACGCAGTCCACCGAAAGTCCCCTCGTCAAGGATTTGGGATTTGGGATTTGGGATTTGGGATTCATTTGTAAGGATTTTTTTGAAGTTACCGAATGGAATACGGAAGGACGTCAGTTAGCGTTAAATCTACCAACGGGTTACAGGTTAGTTAGAGAAGTTGATTTATTAAGTGCATTGATTATACTTTCGTTTAACATCGGTTACAGGTTAGTTAGAGAAGTTGATTTATTAAGTGCATTGATTATACTTTCGTTTAACATGAATGAACATTTATTGGAGGAAAAATG
>JAMKPZ010006915.1:0-11361 GCA_024699675.1 Amphibolis antarctica
TGTGGCATGAGAGAGAGTGTTTTTAAATTTCACGTGCATGAGAGAGAGTGTTTTTAAAATTTTCAATTTCAACCGTCGATCTCACGATCGACGGACGCCTACAGAAGTCACTTCTGTAGGCGCCTACAGAACTCGTGCCCCCAAATATTATTTATATAGTTATAATGTACAGTTAAAAATATTTAAAAACATTATCGTCAAAGCATGAATAGTTAGATATTTTATGTAGTGGTCTCAGAAAATTTATTATTGTTGGATCTACACCTAATTAAATCTCGTAAACGACCATGTTGTTTTTTTTCAAATATTTGTCCTAATTAATATATTGTTTGCGCTAATTCTATAATTTGCTTGCCTTTCCTTTTGTGCTTTAAATGCGTCTAATTTTTTCAGTTTATTCTTACATGAATATATGAAATAAAATGTCGGCAAAGTATTATTTTGAATAATTTTAAAAAACATACTAACAAGCGTACCACTTTCAAATCTAATGATGGGTCCACTATACTTCAATCTTTTCATTTTCTACTGACATCATTTTTATTTAATTTTGCTCCTATTTTTTTTGTGTTACATGAAAAATTATAAACATAATATGTATATTACAAAAATCATATGAAATAAAAATATTTGTAAATCAAATATCTTAAATAGTCACGAGGAAGCCTTGTAAGACTTTGAAATCATATGTGAGCAATTCTCGATATTTACTTTGCTTTTTCATTACAATTAAATTAAGATATAATTAATTTACTATTAAATTCTAAATATATAAAAGTAAATGAAACTACCTTAAATGCCTTAAAATACTAATATTCTCGTATTTTTAGTTGTACTTCTTTCTGGTTAAAATCTCTTAAATTAGATAATAGATTTGTGGAAGTTTATCGTTTGATTACTCGTCCCTACACAAAAAACTCATCTCACAAGTAGTCATTATCACTACTCATTTAGTATCTTTTATGTAAATTGTCACCACTCATTTAGTTTATTTTTCTCCCGTGCAAAGTTTACTTTTTTTCCGACGAAATCCAGATTATGCAAAATGAAGACCACTCAAAAGGTCAAGGGAACGTGAATTAAAGGAATGTCTTTGTCAAACCTCAAAGTGCACGAGAAACATAACCTAGCTGAATACAACAAAATCACCATTTTTAGCAAGACTTTTATAAATTAAAAGAAAAGCGTTCCCACGATGTGGTATTAAATTCTGGGCGGAAGCGGAAGACGGCGCATGCGGATGGAGGTGGAGATGGGCTGCAGCCTAGAGGTGGAGGTGGCCGTCCCTGCGGCGGCCGTGCGGGTGTTGTGCTTCAAGCTCAACATCGTATGCTGCGCCGACGAGCGGAGGCTGAAGCAGTTTGCTGGCGATGTGCGGAGTTGCAAGCCCCCCAAAGGGCAAGGGCATACAGTACATGGACGAGGTCATCAAGAAGAAGCCCGGCAAGAAATCCAGGTGTCGGCCGGATGGTGCGGGCATTGCTTGCTTGCTTTCTTTCACACCAGAGGAGAGTTGGGAGTCGCATTAATACGAGGCAGACGAGGCGTGAAATCTGCCAGGATCATAATGGGGTCTGCATTTCATCGTTCTGGTTTCTACCTGCAGAAGACCCACTAGCTAGGGCTCGGCTTGCGTTGGAATCAAGCTCCAAGTCTTGGGCCCTTGATCGAGAAGATAACATGCCACGCCCCACGGCACGAGGAGGATTACCAGAAGACAAATACCCTCGACCCTTCACGACGAGGATTACCAGAAGAAGACATCTCTGGTTTGCTCCCTGCGCCCACGAAGGCCGTCCCAAGAAGTTTTGGAATGGACAGTAGATGAAATCATGAAATTAAACAAAAACTGCAACAGAAAGATCATGGTGACCACTATAAGATACACATGCATTTACTTCCTTTCACAATTCCAACATGCAGATTTTTGTTAAAGAAAGTACATTCAACCCACTAGGCAGTCAGTCATCATCGTACAAAATGAGGAGGTCATACATATCTTCATAAAACATAAGGTCATCCCATACAATAGATGGTGGACAGGGATTACTACGTGCACATGAACACTACTAGTTTCACTTAGTGCCCCCTCCAAAAAGTGTGCCGCAGCTTTTGACCCAAAACAAATCACCCAGTTAACGGCTATGAAAGGAAGAGACGCCCCTAGTTGGTGCTGCGGCCTCCATCCTTATTGTGCTGTGCATAAGAAAAACAGGAAAAGAGCTACGTACGTAAACTTCGTTAACAACATGCATAGGACAAGATGGGTCATTATATTAATATAAACAGTGACCACTACACCCTGACTATCATCACGAACGAAGGTGATATGCGCATGCAAGATAAAGAAATAAAGTAAACTTCCTACTCCCTCTCATGCAGTGGAACAAATCTGCCAGTTCATAGCAGAATGCCATCTCACGGCTGGTATTTCCCAGGTTCGTCCACCCAGAAAGGTTCGGGGTCCTTCGTTTTTGACCCAACTGGTAACCAGCACAGGCGCAGCCCCCCCTCCAGCTGATGCGCTGGAGCAGACTCACGACGTCGACCCCCGGCACGCAAGACCTCACGTCTTGTGGTACACCGTCTGCGGAACCTAGCCCCACACGAACTAGCACAGTTCATGAAAGGAAAAAAAATGGCTGTCCATCTCACATTGAGGGACAGCATTTCAGACGAATCCAACCTTGTGCCGACACAAGATGGACATTAACCTTATACTCAGATTTTTTTCAAGCTTCAAAGCGAAATGGCATAAAGAAAAACACAAGGCTTACCTGATTTCGTTTCTCCTCTATTCCCACTCTCAGTCTCCTTAACCGAAACCTACATCAACAGATTCCATTAAGCTCACCAAGAACCTCCATGAATGACGCCTAAGGTGACCTTTGCTTTCTTACCTGAACGACCAAAACCCCTTTTTCCCTACTCCAGCAACCAAAGGAGTCGAAGAACACGATCCAGCCCTAGCTGCTTCCCATCAGCGCCGCCAAGCTCGTGGAATGACTGTGGGGGTGAGGTTTTTACCTTCCCGAGGTACTAACCCACTCTCACACCTTGTCTACCGCATCAATCCCTGAAACGACATGTAATTACCTTGCCAACCACTGCTGAAACATGTCTAAATGACACTAAAATATTTAAGTTACTGTTCAGGCTTTACATAGCACACTTCTCACGAATCCTTTCCCTGCCTGTCCAACACTTTCAAGCGCATCAATCGCCTCTCTCTCTCTCGATATCATCTTCCCTTTCTGCCCATTCTTAGCGGGCCTCTTCCAACCGATGATGTTCAATTCCAAGTGGCATGTATGGATGAATCACCCTGGAGTGCATGTTTTTACAGAGAAATGAACTAATCAAGTTTTTTCGTGGGACAGAGAATCCATTATCTTTGTTTTGATGCAATCAATTATTGCATCAGTCATCTAAAGATTCTAAAAGCAAATATATAACCTTGATTCATCTGATTTGGAAACAGAAGGCGTTGGGGATATGACAGTTTATCAGTGTGAAGAAGAACCACCGCATCAAAATTATTCAGAGGAGTGCGAAAAAGGTACGAGTTTGTGCATACGAGAAATTATAAAAAATTGTAAAAAATTTAATTTATTATTTTTATAATTTTATAATTATTTATTGTATTTTCTAAATACACAAATTTTTCTTAAAGAATATTTGTATTTTTGAAAATGGTAAAAAGTTACGTAAAATAATAGACCAAATTTTTTACCATTTTCTACTATTTTTACTATTTCCAAAGTACAAATTAAATTAAGGTGTCGTTTGTTTATGATTTATAAGGTTAAAATTTGAACTGAAGTTGTAGCAGCGCAGTAGAAATTGATTTGTAGTTTTGTAAGTTGTTAGTTAAAATTGAAATTGTATTTGTTTGAAATTTAAAAATGTAACTTTAACTTCACAAATTTGAGGATTAACCTTAACTTTGTGACAATTTACATTTGAATTTATGACTCCTTGAATTTAATTAACGAATGAGATAATTACTCAATTAACAGGATTTGATAATTTATAAATAAGTTAATTTGATTTAATTAAATAAGTGCGAATTTAATTAACCAATTAATTTGTGTCATTTAATTATCTTTTAAAATAATTACATTAGGAAATAATTAAAGAAATAAAATAAGCCTGCAACTTCAAAATCAACTTTTTATCTAATCTATTGTAACAAAGAATTATAATTATACATACATCATAAAATACTTCAGACTGAATTACAAACATAACTACTATACATTGGTACAAATAAAAATAAAAATTGAATTACAAACATAATAGGTGAATTGGTACAACAGGCAAGCAAATGGGAAGGCGAAGCAAAGATCACGAGCTCACCAAACTTGATCAACGATGTGCAGTGATGGATCCTTTCGATTTTTCAAGCAGAGACGAAAGACATGCAATGGAGAAGGGAAGATGACATTGTGAGAACTACGTGGTGAATGGGCGAGAACTGAATGTGCAACGATGACATTTTTCAGGCTATAGTTGAAAGAGATAGTAAAAACCAATATCAACAATACAAGAGACATAAACAGTAACAATAGTTGAGTTCCATCAGTTTGTACTGTGCACAATACCCTTGTTTGTCAATAAAAATTTTAACTCACATGAACCATTGAAGTTAAATTAACAGATAGACCCAAAAGTGTTATGAAAACCATAAATATCAGAGTATCCTTGAACTTTTTCTCACCAGCCAAGTGTAGGGTACCGTTTGACCCTTCGAGATCAAGCTGGTGAGAAGTTACTGCTTCGAGCAAAATCTATGAGCCGTTTAAGCATCTTTAATTTCATAGAAACAATGGTTTAATAAATAATAAGATACCATTTTGACAAGGATGCCATGCTGCAAATAGGCAATTCCAAAAGTGAAATGATGCGAGGCAATTGCTTCAGTCTTCACCATTTTTATTTTTTTTTTAAAACCTCACATTCCCACATTTTTCCTTTTTTTTGTTGTTTTTTTCATTGTTCTTTCTCTCTCTAACTCTTCCCACTCTCTCTCTGTCTTTTCCTCTTTCCTCCCTTTCCTTTATTTTTTTTTTTCTTTCTTTCCCTCTTCTCCTTTGTCTTCTTTTCCTTCTTTGTAATTTTTTTTTTACAACCCTAAAGGATGAAAGTGGCGGGAGGTTCGGTGGATCACCGGAAAGTATTTATCTTTACTTTTACTTTTAGAAGTATTTTTATTTTTATAATAATATTTATATTTTTTAATTTACTTCTTTTATTATTAAAATTACTCTTTCCTCTCTTATTTCAAGATTTTTTTCTTTCCTTTTCTTTCCCTCTTCTCCTTTGTCCTCTTTTCCTTCTTTGTAACTATTTTTTTACAACCCTAAAGGATGAAAGTGGCGGGAGCAATAATGAAGTTGGTGGATCACTAAAAAGCATTTATCTTTACTTTTGCTTTCAAAAGTATTTATATTTTTTAATTTACTTTTTTTTATTATTAAAATTATTCACTTAAAAATAACTTTTACCTAATCTCAAAATTTTCGTTGCAGTTTCTGTAAATATTGGGCGTTATGTCGCTCCAATGCAGTGTGGAAAATTAGAAAAAGATGCAAAAGTTAAAATTTTTCGTTGCAGTTTCTGTAAATATTGGGCGTTATGTCGCTCCAATGCAGTGTGGAAAATTAGAAAAAGATGCAAAAGTTAAAATGTCTGTCAGGCACCTCAAGACCGCCAACAGCCTCTTCAACGTTAAGGTACTGGGAACGATCCTCTACGAGAGTGTTTCACAACCCAAACACGGCTGTGAAACGACCAGTAATCACGCTCTGATCAAGAGACTAACTGCATCAACCAGACTTTTAGACTTGCCTCTTAAGTACTATAGGAGTCAGTCGTACGAGCCTATAGAACAGATCCTGTTCAAGTAAGGTCGTACGCGAATGTTTCGAGTGTTCTACTTATAGAATGAAAGAACTTATTTTTACACAATGTGGTACTAAAATGTGATTTCTTCCCGTTGTTCCGATTTTGCCCCGGCCCATGAGGTCCATTTGGCGGTGCAGAAAGGCCGTTAAAACTCGATGAACATGTACGTTTTTTTTTTGAAACCTTTTGTGATGAACATATATGTTAATGTGTATCTGATGTCCAGTTAATTTAAATTTTAATAATTTTTCATAAAATTAAATTTAGTCAGACGATTTTTTTCGTGAAAAGAAAGTTAAAGATTCATCTGTCGAAAATTTAAGAAAAAAAAAGAAAAGAAAAATTAAGAAATGAATTTTTTTATAGAATTATTTTATACGTGATAGAAATTTTAAAAAATTAATTTTAAAAAATTAATAATTTTTTTATATATTAACATTTTAAATATAATTTTATTTTTTTTATAACCACATATTTAATAATAGTCGAAAAAAATTACATACGACATATGAAGTTAAAAAAATACGTTGTAATAAAAAAAAATTCGATCGTAAAATTTTCTAATAGATAAAAAGTGATGAATTTTTTTTTCAAAATACATAAATATTTGAAAATCTAAATTTTGCTTTAAAACTTTCGTTTTACAAGATTTGTGACATAATAAAATAGGCCATTCAGTCCGATTTGAGAACATGCACCGTACAACCTGGTTCTTTTTTTCACTCGCCACCGCCGTCGTGGATATTAGGGGTATTTCACAGCCGCCACTGCCGCCGTCGTCGTCTTCCTCCGCGATTTCCGGGAAAAAAACAGCCGATGTATCGTCTGTCTTGTTTGATTCCGTCGTTGATCGGAAAGAAGGACTAGTACTACCAACACTGATCGGTCTCCCAGTACCTCCTGGTGGTGAACCCGGAGAAGGAGGAGGAGCCACGCGGCGAAGAAGAGGAGAACGAGGTGGATCTGTACGTGAACCGGCGGTTCGTGGCCTTCATGAGGCTGAGATCGTAATCGGCCCTCTTCTCCGGATCGGAAAGAGTCTCGTACGCCGCGTGGATTCGCATGAACCTGTCGGCCGACATGTCCTTCCGATCGACGGCCACCACGTCAGGGTGGCACGCCCTAGCCAGCCTCCGGTACGCCGTTTTGATCTCCTGCCCCGAAGCCGCGGAACGGACTTCCAGCATCTCGTACAGCGACGGGGCTGTCGTGACCGAGGCTACGGCCATCGGGATCGAGGCGGCGCGGGGGACGAAAGGAGCGGGGGAGGACGGACGGTGGAGATGATCGGTCCGAAGGTGGAGTCCTCGAGAGAAGGAAAGGGACGGAGCAGTGATCATGTTGCGGTGGGGAAGCTTGAGAGGGCGGTGCGGTGGAGGTTGGGATTTAAAATATCATACGAGTTGGAATCACCGGTTAGCTTGTGGGGCCCATCCGGTGCTTATCAGCTGAGCTCTAGAAGCTTTTTTATTTTTTTATTTTTTTTTCGCGTCCCGACGGCACGACTCACATGTGGTGAGAAAGGATTGTCTCGTGTACTGCTTCTGGAAGAAAGTAGCAAGTGGAGCTAATCGAACATGTACATCTCCTTCTAGAAGGACGCTTGCGGTGTACGTTGATTTTTTTTTTAAGTTTTATTTAAGTAAATTTTTATATATATAAATTTTTATTTTTTAAATTTATTACACAACTTTAATTATTTATTTTTGTTATTTTTAATTTTAATACTTCGCTATTATTAAAATTAAAATATTAAATTATTGAATGAAACCGTAGATTTTTTTTTTTTTACATTTTTCCTTCGTTTGAAAATAAAGTTTGTAAGTATTTTTATAGAATATATATTTTAATAAATAGTATAATAAGAATAATGATTTTAATTGTAACTATTAGAGAAAAAAATAATATTTTTTTTACCTTAAGAATGATTTGTACATAGAATTAGTTACAAATGAATCAACATAAATTTATTTCTTAAAAGAAATTAAATTAAGTGAAATAAATTTAATATAAAAGTATTTGTATATCTATTAAAATTAAACAAAACTAGAAATTTTATTTATACATCTAAATTTTATTTTTGTCTTAAATTAAAAAATAAAAAGTACCAATAAAAATAAACTTACAAAGAAGTGATTTATGAGAACGTAAATTTTATATACACGGACAAATCTTAAGAATCATATAAATCAAAAAATATAAATTTCAAACTTATCTAACGTATAATTTATGTAACAGAACCTTCTTTTGATTTTGGTAAGAACGGCCGGCGCTTCCGCATCTTCCGTGGTCTCACATTTCCAATCATCGTCGTTTCAAATGTTCGTCGTCCACACAAGTTTGAACTTTACGACAGAATAAAAAATCAACTCGAGTTTAAACGACTACCGATACAAATACGCTTCCGTATTTTATTATAATACTCTCCGTCTTTTGGTCCCACGCCCACACAAGCCTGTCCCAGGTGAGATCACATTACATTCTGGAAAATAAATGACTTTCGTTTTAAATCTGGTAACGTTTAAATATTTAAATAATTAGAAGCATCGTTCCCCTTGCTCATTTTGTTCAACATGACATGACGACATGTGGTGCTCTTTCGTTTCGGAGCGGTCTCGAGAGGCAAGACTCTTAGAACGCAATTTATTCAGAATCTTCGAACGTAATATTTTTTTTAAAAATATTATTTTAAGATAATTTTATTGTATCAGTAAAATTTTAAATCTGAAATTATAAGATCTATAAAAGACTTCTTAACTATTAAAATATCATTTTAGTAGTGTAGTCCAAAAACATAATCAAGGTTTAATATGATTTAAAATTAATTAACATAATTTCTTTATATATATATATATATATATATAAAATTAAGATTTATTATAATTTTAGTTAAATTTTCATCGTGCGCATATAAAATTCATTTTACTGATATATTGATTGCGAGGGAAGATTTGAGTCGCTCCTTCGAGATTTGGTGCAAAACTAACCTTGAATTTTTCTATTAAATTCCAAAGCTGAGCTGGCGACCTTCATATGTACATTTTTTGAATAGATAAATACCTTGAAAATACCAAAATCTTCCGTCTGCTATTTTTCCACCGCACAAACACTTCGTTGTGAAATAAAACATCTCCTGTCATCTTCCTCTTACTTTCCGAAAAGGCAAACTCTAATGCCTGGTCAGTGATTGTGGGCAAACTCTAAAACAACGTCAAAATAATCAGAAAATAATGTAAGTTTCATTTGTTCGGTGAGACCTCTTAAATTCAGTCCTTTCAGCAGTATTAAATTCAGTCCTAACAAAGACAATCGAGATTTCATCTAGAAACTCTAATTGCCACTGTACCTAACTTCTATTTGTTTTAACTTTATAAGTTTTTTAACTTTTAAAATTATTTTCAATATTATTATTATTATATAAATTTGTATCACTTAAATTACATTATAATTATTATATAATTTTAACTATGTTTATAAAACTAACAAGTTAGAAAAAATTATTATCAAACATACCTTCTAATTTTACATAAACTCTCGTATGTCATTATTATTATACAAATTTTTATATATAAATCTTTATCACATAATTTATTATATAACTTTAATATCATTTATTTCATTAATTTTACTTTTTAATAATTATTAAAATTAATTTTAAAATCGAAAACAAACGTATTCTTAAAATCTCTTTTAAAAAGAGAGGGCGATGAAAGACAATACACGTTCCATTCCATTTCTTTCCCTTCGTTATCGGCCGTTGCAAATTCTGGTGTCAAAGAAAAGACTTTTGAGTCAGTAATGATTCATGCACAATTAAAATCATTTAATAAAAAATAAATTCATCCAATATTAACTTAAATCTTATCTATGATGAAATTTGTTTACACTTCTTCTTATTTAAAAATTATTTTAAATCTACAAATAATTTAAATGTAAATGTATATAAATGATACTCACATCATATAATATATTTTATTCTATTCATCAATATAAAACCTTATCTACCATCATGACACCCACCACTCTACTGACAGCACCACCACGGTACGGTCATCCTGCAAAGGATGACAACTGAGCTCATCAATTTCATTGCATTAATTATTATATAATTTAATTTTAATAATTAAAATTAAATTATCATATAACTTATTTATCTACCATCATGTCACCCATCCAAAGCAGCATTGCGGTCCTTGTGTATCAAGAGGAGACGTGCACCCACCATACAAGGACATGGTCAAGCATGCACATGTGTTTGCTCAAACTCTAAATGGTAAATCAAAATAGAATAAACAAAAGTAACAAAACACAAATACCTATTTTTTAAAGTTATATTACAAGTCACGCCATGAGCTTTACGTGGAGTAGCCCTCATCACTGGACATCATTGAACTTCTTTGTGAAATTCTTTCTGAGAGACTCCTCTAGATTTTGGAGGAGAAGTGAAAAAAATCCTGTAGAAAAAGGTTGGCAAGTGTTAAAACTTATGATACACCGGAATGCCAAACACAGTACTGTAGTAAATGTTCCCCAAAAAAAATCTCTCTTCATCTGGTGCAGGCATACCGACCAAGTGTTATATGCATTAATATTGTTAGCTACTGTCTATTACCATTTGAAATGAAAACATGAGTCAGTAATATAGCTAGCTGCACAAAATCTCTGAACATCTGAGAGTGCAAGTTGACAAAAAAAATTTAAAAAAACTATAATAACAGTATTTAATAATTAAAAAACTATAGCCAGCAACTAAACTCCAAAAACCCTGAATTTGCTGATGTCCAAAAATCATCATTCCTGCTGCTGTTCATAATAATTTGAATGAGTCATTCTCATCTATTTACTATTCTATTGTTCTTGCTAATATAACATTATAATATCTTTGTACTGTTGTTTCTCTTCTCTCTACTTACAATCTAGAGGATAGCTATGTCATAATCCAACTCAGAGTTTTGACTAGAATGGCCTCTGAATCTCTCATGCTCCATGATTGCCCAAACAGTTCCTCCTTGAACCTCTCATCTTTTCTTGCTTTCTTGCTCTATTTCACCTTGGTTCCCTTCAATAACACTCTCAGATCTGATTTCAAACAATGCAAGAACATTTCTTGCATTTAAACTTGTTGTGGTAATTACCAAAAATATGTTACTTCAATCAAGTCACTCCACCACCTATTATCCTTTTCCTACAATACTTGCATTGAGTTTTCCTTTTGTCCTTATCCATGAGAAATCCATGAAACCATCTTGGGTCATCTCCTCTTCCATCCATTTGCTCATCACTCTCATTTCCAGTGTTGAGTATGAAGAATAGTTCAATATATTTGAGCCTGAAAACACAAAAGAACATATAAAACATTAGACAATAAGATAATAACATGTATTTCAAAGAGAGTCAGAAAAATTAAAAAATATCTGAAATTCAGAGAAAATCCGTCCAAAATTTAGAAAAAAA
>JAMKPZ010006916.1:0-14542 GCA_024699675.1 Amphibolis antarctica
GGCGGCGACGGCGGCAGCCTGCTGGATATCCTTTGGGGAGGATGAGGCGGGGCGTGGGAGGAGGTGAGCGTGTTCGGGGAAGTTGAGGGCTGCCTTGGGGCCCCTCAAGCAGAGGGCGGCGACGGCGGCAGCCTGCTGGATATCCTTTGGGGAGGATGAGGCGGGGCGTGGGAGGAGGTGAGCGTGTTCGGGGAAGTTGAGGGCTGCCTTGGGGCCCCTCAAGCAGAGGGCGGCGACGTCGTAGGCGCGTGCGGCCATCTCCGGTTCGGAGAAGGAGCCAAGCCAAATCCTTGAATCCTTCAAGGGTTCTCGTATCTCCGACACCCACCTACCCCACCTCCTCTTCCTCACACCTCTGTACGTCCGGTGTTTCATCCCCCCCGCCGCAGTCGCCGCCTCCGCCTCCACCGCCTCCACCGGTTTGTTGGCTTCATCTCTGTGATCGCTTCCTGCTTCAACTTTATCCATCGATATATACTGATGCAACGTCCATCACCTCTCTGCTTCCTCCTCCTATATATATAATGGTCTGGTGTAATGCTGTTAATTGTTTCTTCACCTCCTCAGATTTACGTAATATTTTTACTCGATCACTACTGAGAAAAATAGTCTTATATTAAAAATAACGAGTAATATTATTATTTTTATATCACTTTTTTTTATTAATTAATTAATTTTTTTAAGATAAAATTTATATAATATTAAAATCAATCTATATTACAAGAAAAATTCACAAAGTATTGAAAAATATAATTTTATATTAAAAATATACAAAATTCTCAATCATGACCAGCAATTAATACATTAAAAACTGTTGACATTTGCAAATCTTAATGTTATCTTTATTCTTTCGAGAGCGAAGTTCGTTGACATCTCTCTTTCTCTCTTAAATATCCACTTTAAAAACGTGATGGTTGATGTATATGGCTTTTTTACGAGAGCGTTAAAGTTGTTTGAAGGAGAGAAAAATATCTACAAAAACTTTGAATGGTTTTTTTTCTGAATAAGATTTCAAATTTGTGACCTTGAAATCTTAAAATAGCTCTTACAATCATCAAAGTACCACTAAAAGAATGTGATGTATATGGTTCTATGCTGCATTTTATTTTTCTTGCTTTGCAATGCAAATAATAAAGCCCACACAACATTAATGTTTTGTTTAGTAATGTTATTTTAACTTTAACATTAATTTTTTACAAACTCTAATGTATCATTATTACTACATAAATCTTAATGTATAATTTTTTATTTCATAATTTATTGTAGAGTTCTATTTCATTTGATAATAAAGTTTAACTCCTAATTCTTTACAATATTTAAATTAATTACCAAATGTACGTAAAAAGATTTAGGTGTTTTCTCAATCGGAACCCTAACTCCCATCCAATAAAACAACTGGTGATTAAATTCCTCACGGTTCGATTTCATGAATTAATTAATGAAAAACAACGACCGCAAATTATTATTCTAATTAAAGGTTTGGTATCTTTCACTTTCAATTTTAAATTTGTACCAATTTTAATGATATTATTATTATACAAATTTTAATATATAAATTTTTATCACCTTAATTATTATACCTTTTTAACTTTATTTATTTTATTAGATCTAATTCTTACTTTATCAAACTTAGACTGAAATTCTCCCAAAACAAGGTCAAAGTCTCTTCCTTGACAATATTTCTTTCGCAAATTTGTAATTAGGGGGAGGGGGGGCTTGTGCCTTTAGAAATCTCAAAAAAAGAAAATTTTGAAAAAAACTTAAATTTTCAAGTACTTGTGTATTTCAAAAAATGTGAAAAAAGTTTAATTTTTTTCATTGTTATAAATATAGAGTTTTCCTACTTGTTCGATCAAGAAAATTCTTTAATTAACAGAAATTTCATTATGATGGACTACCGTGACCTCTTACGTCTTGTTTAACCTCTCTCACTATAGTTGAACTCGCATGTGACTACATGGAAAATATAGAATTATGTTTAAAATGTTAAAATATAAAATATTAATAAATTTTGTAAAAATTAATTTTTTAGAATTTCTACAATATACACAAATAGTCTTAATTTTTTTTTCATTTCCTAATTTTCTTTTTCTTTTTCCTTTTCTATTTCCTGAATTTGTCCTTTCTCAAATTTTTAACATACACAAACGAATTATTAGTTATTTTCATGATATATTATAATCCCATGGTGTAGATCAAATAGTTGCGATGCTATTTTAAATGGGATATATATTGGACGGAATGTTGAGAAACAGAAAGTAAGATAAGTTGTGTTTGTGTAAAATGAAATTTGAGTAAAGAAACATCAAAGAAACTTTTATTAAAATATCAACTTTATTAGACATATATAAAACAACTAGCATTATATTATAAAAAAGACCATCAGAAAAAGTGTCCCCCTCAAGAACAGAACGTAGATGGTGAGAATTAAGGTAATCTTTTCAAAAGGTGTACCTTCCAAAGGCTATCATGTGTCTTGCAAGTCATTTTAAATGAAATTTCCTTTCACCTACCTTCCCCAAATGGAAAGTAATACTACTAGAATTACATTTCTAGTAGTGTCCTAATTTAATTATCCAAAAATCTGAACCATCTAAAAGACTTAATCAAAAACCTTCCAACGCAGTCCCTTTCTGCCTGCGATTGACCCTCCCGTGCACTCCTCCTTTGACAATCGATGCCCCCTCCCGTGTGTGCGCTCCTCTTGCTCCTGACACCCCCTCCCAAGATGTCCTCCTATGTGCCCAAGCTCCTCCTCACCTCTCCTCTTGCTCACAATCAACCCTCCACACCTCCCATGCTCCACCTCCAGCAACCAATTGTAATCTTCCCTTCTGGGGACGGGGAACATTCCCAAGGTCACAGAGTAGGGACTTTGGAAGAGTGGGAAAAAGGGAGAAATGGAGTCATCACTTTATTTTAATGGAACAAAAATAAGGAAAACTAAGGCCGAATGGAGCATACCCTTCATAAGGACAAAGATCTCTTATCTCCAACAAAATAAAGAAAGAATAAAGAAAGGAAAATAGTGAAAAGGTTTGCAAAAAAAAGAGACAGGGTAAGAAATTCAAGGTACTGATGAGGAAAGTGTTAGATACCCCTAGTCAACTCAACTAACAGTTGGCCTCTTCATTGTAATAGGTACTCATGCAAGCGCGGCTAGTTGATGATTGCATGACCTTGTAGCTACACGATAGAAGGCAAAGACCAAGTTTCGTTGCAACCATCTATCTTGCAAGAGAAGGAAGAGTACGTAGAGCCAATAGACTTGTCAATAGGTCGTGCTAGCGTGCAACAGGTGGGGCGTGCAACGAGCAAGACATGCAACAGCCAACGAGTGGTCGACTGCCGCCTCCAACGGCCAATAGGCGGCCAACTGTCGTGTCCAATAGGCAACGGCCAACAGGTGGCTCGCAGGAATAGGTTGACCGCACAACGGGCAGCCCACTTCCTAGCATTGGGCAGCTCGCTTCCGCGCAACGGGCTGCCAGCTGTTGGGTAAAAGGGTCAGCTACTGCCTCAATGACTCAACCAACTTTTCTTTATAAATTGAGGGAGTTGGGTTTTATTTTTCACTCAACTCACTCCACATCTCCTTCACTCCAAATTCTCCAAACTCCAATCTCAATTCTCAAATCTCTAATCTCAATTCTCAATTTCTCAAATTTTCTAACTCAAGTCACTGAAGTCACAAACAATGGCGCACTAACAAGGCCAAAGTTCTGGAGGTTACGGATATCTTCAAGAAAACTTTCCTGAAGCTGAAGTAACGCCGTAATTGGAGACTATTGGTGCTTCAACTTCAACTGTGCCACCGAGGAAGTCTTGGAAGAGAGCTTCCATCTGGTCAAAGTACACAATCATAATAAAAGCTATGGCGGACCGCACAGAAGAGGAACGAGCCTTCTACAACCTTTGTAATGTCGACTTCTCTTGCAAAATGTTTGGCGATATAGGTCATTTAACTAGGCATATTCATACATGTGAAAATAGGAATAAGGATAAAACAATTCAAACCTAACTTTCTTTTACTCCTGAGGGTAATATTAGTCCATGGACTTATGATTCTGAAAGAGTTGGAGACTTGCATGCTAGATTTATTTGTTCAAAAGATTTACCAATAAGTTTTGGACGAAATAAACGTTTTGATAATTATATTAGTAAAGCATATTGTCCACATTATAAATGTGTATCTAGAAATACTATTAGGTTAGATATTATGAATTCATTTAATAAGCTTAGACTAGAACTTATTAATGTTATGAGTACAATAATGACATGTATAGCATGTACTTCAGATATTTGGTTGGGTAGAACTAAGGATGGGTACATAGCTGTAACTGCACATTATATTGATCAAAATTGGATTTTACTAAAAAGATTAATTGGATTTAGAAAAATTCAACATCCACATACTGCTGAAACAATTTTTGAAAATATTATGGAAATTTTTGATTTATATGGTATTAGAAGTAAAATAGGTAATATAACTTTTAATAATGCAGCTAATAATACTGCAACAATACCAATGTTTAAAACTAGAATAAGTCCACCAAATGGTTTTAAATTATTTCACCAAAGATGTATATATCACGTAATTAATATTATTGTATAATCAGGTGTAAAAGAAATTAAAATTTATATTGAACTTATTAGGGATGCTGTAAGTTTTATAACTAGTTCAGGAAAGTGGCAGTAATAATTTGATGAAACATGTGATACTTTTGAAATGCCGCATAAAAAATTCTCTTTAAATGTTCAACATGAGTGGAATTCATTATATTTAATGTTAGAAAGTGAATTACCATATGAACTTCCAATAATGTCTTTATATAATCATCATCATTGTGATGATTATCAAAAACAATTAACTGAGGATGATTTTAAAATTGTAAAATGTTTTGTTGAATTTTTAAAATCTTTTTATGATGCAACAGTTAGATTATCAGGAATTTATTATTCTATGTTTGTTTATGCGTTACATCATTTATATGATATTTCACAAGTTTTTAATAAATATGAGGTATATCCATTTTTCCAACCAATTGTAAATAACATGAAACAAAAAAATTTAAAATATTGGAATGAAATCCCTACATTATATATTTTGAGTGCGTGTTTAGATACTAGGTGTAAAAAAAGATATGCTAGTAAATTAATTAGGGGAATACAAATGAGTTTATGTGTAGATTTAGGATTAAATGTTAGTACAATAGAAGAACAATTAAATCAAATGTTTGATTTATACACACAAAGATATAGATTAAGAATAGAACCTTCTCTTCCACCAATGTCCACAATATCAGAATCAAATGTTGGACCATCTTTAGATTCTTGGGCATTTTTACATGATCCAAGATTTGATGAAGATATTCCAACATCATCATCATATAATTATAATCCTATACTATCTAGATAAGAATTAATTACTTTTAATGTAACGAATCACCAATCATTATTATTTACTCAACATGCTAACTTAAAAACATTTAATGTTTTAGATTGGTGGAGGCAACAATCACTGATTTTTCCAATATTATCAATAATGGCAAAGGATTTATTAACAATTCCAATGTCTTCGGTAGCTTGTGAACATATTTTCAGCATGAGTGGCAACATGCTTGATAATCGAAGATACAAGCTTAAAGAAGATATAATAGAAGCATTAATGTGTGTAAAAGACTAGGAGCTTGTTGCACTCCGTGAACAAGATGAAGTTGAAGAATTTACTGAGTAACTCACAAACTTAAATATTTCATACTTAAAAAAATTTTATTTTTATTTTTCAATTTGTAATTTTTTTAAAAATGTAATTTAATTTTGTTGTAAATTTTTTTTAAATGTAATTGTAAATTTGTAATAATGTAAATATAAAATATGTAATTCATTAAGAAATAAAAACTTAATTTAATTATATGCATTGTTGTCTTATTTATTAAGTTGTTGAATACTTGAATGTTATCATGTTGATTGTTGAATTAATTTTAAATATTGATGGTTGAATAGTCATATCTCGTATGCGCGGGTAGGTGGGCTAGGGAATTGTGCCTGGGGCCTTGGGTCGTAGCCTGGTCATTGGGTCGGTAGCTGGCTCGCAGCACCAGGTCCCATCATCCCAGGAAGAAGAGTCGAAGACAGAATACTCTTCGGCGAAGAGAGAGGTGGCCAAGTGGGTTGTCGAAGGCGGTGAGGCCCGAGGGGGAAGGGCAGAAGGCCGTGCGGGCCGGCGAGGGGAATGGTCATCGGGTCGTAGGAGGGGGGGCACGACACACGTCTCCGAGTCGTGCAACTGGCTGGGTGAACGTGGCGGTTGGGGGCACGGGTCTCCGAGTCGTGCGACCGGTGGGGTGAACGGTCGCATGCACGGGAGGGGGGTGAACTGTGAATGGGTCGTGCGGCCGGTGAGGGAGACGACCCACAGGGTCTTGGATCGACTGCTGGGTCATTGGGCTAGTTGTCGGGTCACAATGCCAGGTCCCGGGAAGAATCGTGTCGATCAAAATCGTGTCATTGACTAGCACGAATAGTATTTTTTTGTGCCACGGGCCGTACCTAGACTGGCCCATTGGTAATGCGGGCCATGCCGGCATGACACAAATAGTGTTGTGCCAACACGAAGTTCGTGTCGTGCCATGCCGGCATGACACAAATAGTGTCGTGCCAACACGAAGTTCGTGTCGTGCCGTGTCGGCATGGCACGATTGACTTCTCTAAGAGCCAAGCAAGAATTCATGCTTGAAGCTCTAAAATCATAGACAGAGAGAGATTAAAAGTATTCTATCGATAACCCTAGATAGGGGACCGGGCCACGATGAGCATTCATCAGGGGTCAGATACGCAAACTACGGAAGAAAACAAAAATAAGATGCATTCGAGAAGATGCTTAGTTGCTCATTGGAGGTTCGTATAAGTTTACATGCATAAGCCTGGTCATGATGCTTCTCACACAAGGACTCATGCATGAGGTTTGCTAAATGAAAAGTTACACAAGGGTACATGTGCAAAGGAGAAATGTGAAAAGATGCATATGGGGTTATCTAGCAAGATACCATGCAAAACTCCTTCATGGTTGTAGGACTTAGGGACCATAGGACTCATGAAGGTTAGGTGTAAATAGCATTATCTGTCACCTGGAAAGTACCTATGTGGCGTACCAAGACTTTGGTACATCATGGGGGAGGGAGACACCCTCCCTGCTCAGGTTTTAGGTTGTACCTGTAGATGGTTGAAGGGTGCTATGGTGGTTCAGGTGCTTAGAGGCTGGAAGTTCAGAGGGGTAAGGTGGTGGAAGTTCTAGCAAGCTCTCCTCAGGTCCGAACCAAATGTCTACGGTGCCTTATTGTACTGGAGTTGTGGTATATATATGAGTGTCCTTTTTGGTGTGTTATTCCTGCAAAGTAGAAACATGTTTTCTTAACCGACTTTTGCTTACTCGAATTGGTCGTGACCAATAAAATGGTAGGAATCGGTTGTTGGAACCCTTTAAAGAAAGACACACCTTTAGATGGAAAATGACAAAAGGTAGGTGTGTTGGGAAAATTTGATTGCACTTCGTCCTCCACCGACGTGGAGTGCCAGCTCCAACCCCTCGAATGCGGATGCCGAACGTACACATTCTCTCCTGTTGAACGTCGGTTATGAAATTGAGATCTCTCTCTCTCTCTCTCACGCTCTCTCACAGAAATGCTTATGGTGGAAGGAAGGAGGAAGAAGGAAGAAGACAATGTTTATGTGGTTTGGTAAAATGGCCTACTCCACGGGGTGTTGATTCTCTCTTGTGTCGACACTTTCGCTACAGCCTCTCTTACAAGCTTCTAAGCTTTTCTTTCCGTACAAATGATACAACGTAAGCATCAAATATAAATAACAATACAAAAGGAACTCAAGGGTTGGAGCCTCAAGATTATCACCGACCTTGAGCATATCGCTACCCGACAACCACATGGACAACGACGACCTGCCAGACTTGCAGCTACCTATGACCTATCGTTGGTCGAGCTTGTCCATCAACTGGCTGTCATTAGGGTTAACTCAGTTGCTGGTCCTTTGGGGCTGGCAGTCACCAGACCAACTGGGTCAGACGCCTGCTCCTATGGACTTTGGCTCCCACTCTTCATAGCTATACGCCAGTCCATAAACTAAAGGCCGTATACATTATGATCGTAGACTTAAGCCATAAACTTAATTCCGTATACTTAAGGTCCTCTGCTCTTGCTCCTACCCTCTGTGCAAACCTGACTACCCGATACCCAACTACTACCCTATGAGACCGGTAGCTGCCTGACTCCTGGTGGAAGATTGGCCCCCTTCACTTCTACAGCCTAACTCGTGGGCACCCGGTAGCTCCTACGGAAGACTGACTCCACTCCTTTCAGCCCTAACAATCTCCCACTTGGAGACTATCTTCTAGGTTAAACACCCGACGGCCTATGTCGAAAACATTGGCTTCCGCTATCAGCACCGGTCTCCAAGCTTCACGTTCTGTGGAGACCTACGAGACTCATGTAGAGTCTCAACTTTTTCACCATCATCACCTTGATGAACATATCTACAACGTTCTCTGCTCCCTTCACTTTCTAGAGATTCAGGTTTCCCTCCTCGACCTGCTCTTGGATGAAGTGAAACCTCATCCATATGTGGAACTTCAGGTTTTTCGCCAAGTAGATGGTGGATTGACTGTCGTAGAACAGAACACTGTTCACCTGTCGGTGGCCCAGCTTGGCTAGGTGGTTCTCTAGCCAAATCTTCTCTTTTGTTGCCTCAACTACAGTCACGTACTTTGCTTCAGTGGTGGAGAGGGCAATCATTCCCTATAGCTTGGATCTCCAGCTCACAACTGTACCTCCCATGGTAAACACATACCCTGAGGTGCTTCGGAACTTGTACATGTCTCCTTCCAGATCTGAGTCATAGAAACCCGTCAACTCCATCGAACCCTTCCGATAGCACCGGTCGTATCCGTGTGTCTCTTGCAAATACTGAAGTATCCACTTCACAGCATACCAGTGCTCCTTACTCGAATTTCTCATGAACTTACTTATAGTCCCGATGACATGTGCTATGTTCGACTGGGTGCAAGTCATGCGTACATGAGACTGCCCATGACAACCGCATATGGGAACCAGGTCATTTCCTCCCTATCCCATTCAATGCTGGGTGACTGCTCCTTCAACAGCTTGAAGTGGGCTCCCAGGGGAAGATCCATCTTCCTTTTATTTGAGATATTGAATCTCTTAAGTATTTTCTCCACGTACTTTTCCTGGTTTAACTTCAGTGTGTCGGTTGCTCTGTCTCAGATGATCTGAATCCCAAGAATCTGTCGGGCCTCCCCCAAGTCTTTCATCTCAAACTTCCGGCTTAGTTGATCCGTTAGCTTCCGGATTTTCGCCATACTGGAGCTGGCAATCAACGTATCATCTACATAGATTAATAGAATGATATAGCACTCCTTCAGTCTCTTTATATAGCAATAGTAGTTTACACCACATTTGTTGAAGCCCATGGTACATATGAAGCTATCAAATTTCTTATACCACTGTTTGGGTGCCTGCTTCAACTCGTACAAACTCTTCTGTAGCCAACAGACTAGTTTGGCTACCGGGCTAGCTTTCGCGTATCCTTCCGGCTGCTACATGTAGATATCTTTATCTAGATCTCTGTGAAGAAACGCCGTCTTCATGTCCATTTGTTTCAGAAACAAGTCTTCAGCTGCTGCTATACTCAGGACGGTTCTCACCGTAGTCATCTTGACTATCAAGGAAAACACCTTTGTGTAGTCAATGTCCTAAACTTGTTGAAAGCCCTTGACAACTAGTTTGGCCTTGTACTTCTTGCTCCCATCCGATTGTTCTTTCAGTCTAAACACCCATTTGCAGTTAAGCACCTTCTTCCCTTCGAGTAGCCAGGTCAACTGCCACGTCTGGTTTTTTTCTAGGGACTTTATCTCCTCCCTCATGGCTGACTCCCACTTAATCGCATCCACCACTTCTACAGCTTCAGGATAGCTACCCAACTCATTGTCATCTGTCAAAAGGAGAAAGTTGCTGGACGATGAGTACCTTATCGGAGCCCAGGAAACCCTTGTCGATCTTCTATGTTCAAGTGTCATCATCCAGACATCTTATTCTGGCTGTCTCTCGATTAACTCCGCGTCTGAGTCTTCAGTAGACTCTACACTAGTCTCCTGGATCTGCTTGTTTGGCTCTCTGAGAATTCTGTCGTCTTCTACCGGCTCCCTCTCCTTCTCGTCTTGGACCTGTAAGGGCCCCCTGCTTCCATCGGTTTGAGGCCGGCTCTGGTCTACTGGCTGTCGACTAACTTCAACTAGTTGCTGGTCAACGCTACCTAGCTGCCTCTCAACTATCAAATCATTTTTGTGCTTGTATAACTCTTTCTCTTCAAAGACTATATCTTTCACATGGACCACCTTCTTGACTTCATTGTCCCAGAGCCGGTATCTGAGATACTTCTGTCTGTAGTTAACGAAGTAGCACTTCTTGGACTTCGGGTTTAGCTTATCCCTCTTGTCTTCTCTGACATGTTGGTACAATAAGCTCCTAAAGATTCGTAGATAAGAGAGACTAACCTTCTTCTCTTCTCACATTTCTTCCAGTATACGAAAGTCAACCAGGACTAAAGGACCTCGATTTACCAGATAAGCTACCGTGTTGATGGCTTCCACCCAGAAGGACTTCGGAAACTCGACATGAAGCCGCATGCACTGGGCTCTTTTGTTTAGCGTTTGGTTCATCCTCTCAACAACCCGGTTCTGCTGAGGGGTTTCAGGTAACTCCCGGACTCTCCTGACTCCTTCTGTCATGTAGAAATCGATGAAATCTTTACTATCATACTCCCCACTGTTGTCTGATCTGATGCACTTCAATCTTCTTCCTGTCTGATTTTCCACTTCTGCCTTCTAGATCTTGAATGCTTGGAAAACTTCAGACTTGTGCATGAGGAACCACACCTAGACTTTCCAGGTAGAGTCATCGATAAATGTTACGTAGTAGTTGGCGCCACCTAAAGAACGAAAGGGTGCCGACCCTCACACGTCAGTGTGCACCAGGTCTAGCTTACTCAGCTTTGGACCGTCTGCTACCTTTGAGAAGCAGATCCTCTTTTGCTTCCCTAAGATGCAGCTCTCACAACTCTCCAGGTGGACTTCCTTCAGTCCTGGGATTCTTCCACCAACAACAAGCAACTTCAATCCCTTTTCACCCATGTGTCTCAATCGGCAATGCCACTACTCGGACACCTTAGTAGCAGCTACCGCCACCATCATCCGGCCATCCACTTCACATCCCGTGAGATATAGGGTCCTCGTTCTCTCACCGGATGCAATCACGCGGATTCCCTTGGTCACCTTCCAATTACCACTTCCAAAGTTGACATGGTGGCCCTCTTCGTCTAGCTGACTTACGGAGATCAAATTCTTGGCCAAGTTAGGGACATACCTCACCTCCTAGAGTCTCCACAGTCCCTATTTTGTCTGGATCCGAACTTCACCTCGTCCGAGCATGTCTAGAATGGTATTGTTGGCTAGATACACCTTCTTCGATGGCATCTCCCTATAGTTATTCAGTTGTTCCTTCCAGTATGTCGTGTGGAACAACGCACCCGAGTCTATGACCCATGTGTCGGCTATATTGTCGACACTGCAAAGCAAGGGATCACCCATGTCATCGGCCAACACGTTCACTTTAGCTCCCTTGCCGACTACCGTGTCCATCCTTCTGGGTTTCGGACACTTCGACCAGAAGTGCCTGAACTTGTCGCAGTTCCAGCACTTGATCTCCGCAAGGCTCTTTCTCTAGCGTGTGACTTCTACCAGTAGCCAGACTTCTAACCCTGGGACTTGCTGCGTCCCTTGCTCTCTACGCTAAGGGCTAACGTGGACATTTCCCCACTACTATTCTAGCAGATGCCTTCATTCAACACCAAATCTGTCATATGCCCTATGTCCAACCTTTCATGACCTAGAGAGTTACTCACGAAAGTCACCACGGAATCTTGTCATTGAACACGATCAACGCTCGCACCTTGTCATTGAACACGATCTCCACGGAATCTTGCTACGTCAGAATTGTGTTGAGCTCGTTCACGTGCTCGGCTATTGCTATTCCCTCCCGCATTTTCAAGTTGAAAAGCTTACATATGAGAAAAACCTTGTTGGAAGCCGTCGATTTCTCGTACATGTTGGACAGGGCCCGCATTACTCCAGCTGTCATGGTTTTCTTAGCAATATTGAACAACACATTCCTTGTCAATGAGAGCCTAATAAGTCCTAGAGCATTTCTATCTAGAAGCTTCCACTGTTCCTGCTCCATCTTTTTCGATTTTCATCCTGACAACGACTGGTGGATATCCTTCTGGTATAGATTTTCCTTCATTTGCATTTTCTAGAACCTGAAATCTCTTCCGTCAAACTTGTCGACCCCGAGCTTCCTCTCCTCTACCATTAGTGATCTTTCTGGGTTTTCAGATGAAATAATCCAATGGTCGCTTCCTTACAGTCGGCTCTCGCTTCTTGTGCCAGATGTCGTCTACTCTAGACGACTTTCTACTCTCAACGGCACGTAACTCTGGATGTCACTCTGCTCACCTGGCTTCCACTCCTGCGATTGGGTGTCGTTTGCTCCTGACAACCAGCACTGCAAACAGCACAATCCACCGGACGTCGCTCTGCTCACCTAGCTACCGGCTGGTTCTGCCCAGTAGCTGAGTTCTTCACGTATGATTGCGAATGTGTTTCGTATCCTCCACTACTCCCTCTCGACTTGGAGCTCTGATACCAGTTGTTGGGAAAAATCGATCGCACTTCGTCCTCCACCAACATGGAGTGCCGCTTCAACCCCCGAACGTGGATGCTAAACGTACACGTTCTCTCTTGTTGAACGTCAATTACGAAACCAAGATCTCTCTCTCTCTCTCTCACGCTCTCTCACAGAAATGTTTGTGGTGGAAGAAAGGAAGAAGAAGAAGGAAGAAGACATAGTGTTTATGTGGTTTGGTAAAATGGCCTACTCCACGAGTTGTTGATTCTCTCTTGCGTCGACACCTTCGTTTTAGCCTCTCTTACAAGCTTCTGACATTCTCTCTCCGTACAAATGATACAACTTAAGCATCAAATATAAATAACAACACAAAAGGAACTCAAGCATCGGAGCCTCGAGATTAACGCTGGTCTCGAGCATATCACCACCCAGCAGCCGTATGGACGATGACGGCCTGTCGGACCTATAGCCGCCTGTGACCTGTCACTGGTCGAGCATATCCATCAGCCGGCTACCATTGGGGTTGATCTGGTTGTCGGTCCTTCGGGGCTGGCGGCTGCTAGCTTAACTAGGTTAGATGCCTGCTCCTCTGGACTTCGGCTCCCGCTCTTCATATCTATACGTCAGTCCATAGACTAAAGGCCGTATACATTACAACTATAGACTTAAGCTGTAAACTTAATCTCATATACTTAAGGTCAACCGCTCTTGCTCCTGTTGTTTGTGCAAACCTGGTTGCCTGATACCCGACTGCCGCCCTGTGAGACTGGTAGCAGCCTAAATCTTGACGGAAGACCAGCCCCCTTCACTTCTGTAGTCTAACTCGTGGGCACTCGGTAGCTCCTACACGACTACAACCTCGTGGACCCGGTTGTCGCATGAAATCCGACAGAAGATCGACTCCACTCCTTTCAGCCCTAACAAGGTGAAGTCTAACAATTATAGGTGAAGTCTAACAAGAGTTCAATCGTACGTAGCCTGATTGGTAATTCCTTTGTCACCCTTGTCACATTGGGGAAAGAGCAAAAGAAGGCAATAAGGGATTTTACCAATGTGTATTCCCTAATGACAGCCACTCCTTTAGGTTGGTAAGCTCTCCTATCGATGAAAGTATTGGGATTCGCTTAGGATCTACTAGGGTCAGGGGTGCAATATTTACATTGTATAGGGGGCAGAACGATGAGTCCCTCATGGACCATGTAGCTTAACTGGGATCCTACTAGAGGAGCAACCGGATCCCTAATGACTTATTAGGGATTCAATCTAGTAGAATAAAAAGATAAGTATAGGCCCTAATGATCATGCAAAGTATTCAATTAGGGTTTTGTTAAGTCTCCTTATGGTTGACAGAAGTGTCTACGGAGAAGGAACTTCTCCTCCACTCATCTGACTCCCAATGGTCAACACCAACACCCCCTCCTGTGGGCATGCTCCTCATGCTCCTGACGCCGACTCCTATGTTGTCCTCTTGCACTCCTTTGCACCTCTTGCATGTGCAAGCTCCTCCACGCAAGCTCCTCTCCACTACTCACTAGGTTGATTTTTGGGCACTTTGCCCTCCCTTTTCGAAGTGTCTGAAATGATTTGCTTGTATCCATGTTTTTGACAAAATAACAATCTATTTTGATGTATTTCATTTGCTTTAGAAATTTGAGATTATTTGCTATGAAAATAATAATGTGGTCCTCGTAACTTGATTGGGAAATATGTGAGTCATATCATCTTGCAAGTTGTTTGAGCTATAGATTTTTCTTTTTTTCTTTTTTTTT
>JAMKPZ010006917.1:0-17791 GCA_024699675.1 Amphibolis antarctica
ATGGTATTTTTATGAGAGAGGCCCACAATATAACATTGTAGACATTTCTAATAAATTTGTTACGAGTAGTTAAGTAGTATATATATATATATATATATGTAAACATAAATATAAAATAAACGTTTACTGTATTTTTGTCGTTGATTTAGATAACCACTCTTTTCTTATATGGAATAAGTAAAAATGTAATTATGATATTTTCCAATAATTTTTGAAGTTTTATGTAATTTTCTATTCAATAAATTCCAAAAACACAGAGAAATACGTAGTCTATAAAAAATTAACATAAAAATACGTGTGTTTATAAAAAAGGTTCTGGAATTTGAAACGTTCTAAATAGCGTAAATTTTTTAATAACCTTTATATTTTAAAAATTAATTTTTTATAAGTATTTACGTAGAGATAATATATTTTAGTAGTAAAATTGATTCTATAGGTATTTAATTTAATGGTTGAGAATATATTAAGGTTAATTCTTAATACATAATAATTATAATAAAATATGATAAATAAAAATAAAAAAAAGTAGTAATTACGTTACCTTTAAAATCACGCTCTAACTTACCTTATCTTACTTTGACTTGGTAATAAACATAATCTAAATCTCTACTTCTTCATTCTAAATTTTAAATTAAAGTATTAAAATTATCAAACTATATTATTTTAAAAAAGTAAAATTTTAAAATAATAACTTAAGTTTGTAAATTTTATATATATATATATTTATTTATATTTTATATATTATTTAATTGTATGTTTCAGTGCGTCGTCGTTCTTCGTCACGCAAATGCTCCGAGCTCTCTCTCGAGACGGCCGGACGGTGATAGCGTCGATCCACCAGCCGAGCAGCGAGGTCTTCGAGCTTTTCGACCGCCTCTTCCTCCTCTCCGGCGGAAAGACCGTCTACTTCGGCCAGGTCGCGGAGGCGTACGAGGTATGCTTCCCTTCAGGTGCCATTATCCGCTTGATTGCTGGAAAATAATGATGTTTGTTAATCCTAATCTACATTCTTCTTCTTCGTCTTCGTCTTCTTCTGTAGTTCTTCGCACAAGCCGGATTCCCATGTCCGTCACTGCGGAACCCCTCGGATCATTTTCTGAGGTGCATAAACGCCGACTTCGACAAGGTGAAGGCAACCCTAACAGGATCCATGAAGATGAAGGTGTAGGAAAACTTTTTAATCATTACTTTCTCATCTTTTCCCTTTTTTTTTCTTTTGTGCATTCCAGATAAATTCAAGTTTGTGATACAGATTTTAATGTTTGCTTGCGTTTGATCAATGATCAATGCTTGCTTATTCTGCAGTTGGAAAAGGCAGACGATCCCTTGGAGAGGGTTATGACGACGGAAGCCATCAAAACGCTTGTATCATTTTACAACACCTCCGAGTATTGCAATTCTGTACGGGTGAAGGTTGAGGAGATCTCCAGAGTTGTAAGCACCCAGCACTGCTTTCTTTTTTTCCCCCTATTCTGCTTATCTACATCTAATTTAGTGATTGTAAGAGTACAATTCTAAATCAATGATCATCGTTATATAAGTCTAAGTTTATCCCTTTTATTCTGAGATATAGGGTTTTTTAACATTTGTCCTCATTATTGTGTATATCAAGCATATATATATATATATAAGTGTATTTTTCTTGGACCATGTGAATATACATGAACCTAATTTAATATTTTGTAAAAATCTAACTCAAAATCAAATAGTAGTTAGTGAACAGACTCATCATTATGTAAGTCTAAAATCTCATTTGAGGTTGACTTTCGTTAACTTCAAAAGTTGATAAAATTGAAATTAGAATAATTTTGTGAATAAAGTTAAAATTATATAATAATTAAAATATAATTTATATATTAAAATTTATGTGATAACAATGATATTAAGAATTATCTAGAGTCGATCCCAAAAATATTCCTTTTTTACTTTGATTTGGGAGACTTTTCAACCAAGTAATAGGTTAGGTTTTTTCATTTATGTCCTGTACAATAATGGAAATCAACTACAACAAGAGATTAGGGAATATCAAGTTGTGAAAAATCAACTATATTTTTTTACTTTTTAAATAATTTTTGACCTCTGATCCTACATATAGTGACGGTTTTGGCCATCACAATATACATGATATTGTGATGAACCTCAAAAAGTGTGACTTATTATTCTATAGCAAGGGATGTGGTCGTCGCAAGAGATTTATTATTATTATTATTATTATTTTTGTCATCGCAAGAAATTATCACTAATAATTTTTGGTGACGATTTTTATGACACTTGTGATGGTCATGACCATCACAAAAAACTACTTTTCCTATAGCCAAGGAATGTAATCCAAAGGATAAAGTTATACGACTTATGATATTGATGCACATTATGATCATGCACTTGCAGAAAGGAACGGTGTTGGATTTTGGGGGCAGCCGTGCGAGTTTCTTGATGCAGACCCTGACCCTGACCAAGAGATCTTTTGTTAACATGTCAAGGGATTTTGGGTACTACTGGTTGAGGCTTCTGATTTATATCATCGTCACAGTCTGCATTGGAACCATATACATGAATGTGGGAACCAAGTACAGCTCCATTCTGGTACTTCCAAACAACTCCCAAAACTTGAAATAATTTTCTCATACTCGCCTTGATTTGTTAACACCATACTTGACATGTGAAATGCATTTTGATGAAATAAAATTTCACATTGGTACAACAAAAAAGAGAGAGAGAACATGACTTTATATGAAAGGAGATTCTTCACTCATTAATAGAATTTTCCTGGTGATTTTTGTTATGAGTTACTTATAGACATAAAAATATAAAAAGTCACAAGTGATGAGACATGCTGGTACAGTCTCACATCAATACAAAAGAGAAAAAAAAAACTATCCTCTCTATTTATTGTCAATTAATTTTGAGTTAAACCCAAAACCCTAAAATCAAGATCATTAATGACCATTGTTGCTGCAATTTGGCATGCATGATAAGATCAATTTTCATGAGTTTTCTAATCATCCCATGCTCTCTACCAACAGGCAAGAGGCGCATGCACTTCCTTTGTGTTTGGCTTTGTCACCTTCATGTCCATCGGGGGATTTCCATCATTCGTGGAAGATATGAAGGTAATCAATCAGCAGAAGGAAATAATCGATCTACCATTTACTTCTTTAGATAAGATGCATTAATACCATGCAGTGTTTGAAACCAAAATATCACTTGTGCTTCGTCTGGTTGGGAAAAAAAACAAACACACACACAGGTGTTCCAAAGAGAGCGGCTTAACGGGCACTATGGCGTGGTGGCATTTGTCATAAGCAACACCATCTCTGCCATGCCGTTCCTCATGATCATCACCTTCCTCTCTGGGACCATATGCTACTTCATGGTGCAACTACACCCGGGGTTCTCGCACTACCTCTTCTTTGTGCTGTGCCTGTATGCCAGCATCACCGTCGTCGAGAGCCTGATGATGGCCATAGCAAGCATCGTTCCGAATTTCCTCATGGGTATCATCATAGGCGCGGGCATCCAGGTGAATCACCATCACTTACATTATTTACATTGGGTGGTGCAGCCATGAATGAAAGTAAAGGTGTTGAAACGATTGACATGAATGTTATATGTGTCTAAACAATGGAGGGGATGTGACTGACTTGAGGAAGCTGTGCACACAGGGAATTTTTATGCTGGTTTCTGGGTTCTTCAGGCTGCCAAAGGACATACCCAAGCCTGTCTGGCGGTATCCAATGTCCTACATAAGCTTCCACTTCTGGGCAATACAGGTACTCTGCATAAAATGTTTGAAGTGTTGAAATGCCCTAAGAAATAAACATAATCCATAATCATCCACTCCTTTTGCCTTATGTGATTGATGACCATTTTCTTCACTCTATGCTAATTGATTTTGAATCAGAATTTCATCTAATGACGGATTGATTGTCCTTGTTCTGTAGGGCCAATACCAAAACGACCTGATGGGGCTAGTGTTTGAAAACCAAAACCCAAACCTTCCAAAGATTCCAGGGGAGTATGTCTTGGAGTACATCTTCCAGATCACCACCACCAGGTCCAAGTGGGTGGATCTAGCGGTCATCTTCAGCATGATCGTCGCCTACCGCATTGTGTTCTTGGCGATGATCAAGACAAGTGAGGACATCACTCCATGGATCCGAGGGTACCTGGCCAGAAGAAGGTTGCAGTGCAAATCGGACAGAAGAGCTCGACGAATGGCCTGCATCGGCCGCTCGCCTTCACTCAATTCCTACATTGCAGCAAATTAACCAGGCCCGGCAAAATGCCTTTGGAAGATCTCTTGGTAAAATAATGACTTGCTTCTACACTATTGAATCTACCTTGCACTGATATCTTACGTTGCATATTTCTACACTTCATCAATCAGAAACTTCTGCATATTTCCACACTTTGTATACACTTCCTATAAATAGTGCAACAATGCCCAGCCAACGCTTTGTTTCCATATCTCTCTCTCTCTCTAGTTTCTAACATGGGGTCTAGAAATGACATGTTCCCCTAACTCAAGCTTAGCACTGCCTTCGCTTCCGCTTCCTTGCATGGCCACCCTGTCCATTTCACTCCCTTCAATTCACTTCAAGATTTTTTCACCACCCATGCAAAAACAACACTTGGATGGAAAACCACATTTCCAAGATGTGCTCGTCAGGGTCATTATCCATGAAAATCGTGGAAAATATGTGAGGAAGCATGGAAGTTACAATTCCACTCATGATTTTTCAAACACAAAGAGGAGATTTGTGCCTTGCAAAACTATAAAAAATGATTTAAAATAATAAGTTAAATTTTATCTTATTTTTCATACTTTCCAAAGACAACTCCCAAATGGATGATAGAGTGAATGAGTACAGACCATCATTTTAGTTTCCCATAATCGTCTTGGATGATTGCAGGAACATAATCCATACATCCGGGCCTTCCCCTTCTCCCCACCCTAAGAACAAATTTGTACTTTTAGAAATAGTGAAAAATTATGTAAAATAATAGAAAACAATAAGTCTAAATTTTCGTCATTTCTCACTAATTCTAAAAGCACAAATCTCCCTTAAGTATACCTATTTTACTATTTTTATAGTTGCACAAAAAATTTCTGATTTCCTTACCTTGGGGGACGTTCCCAAGCTCACATGCATGAACCCAAATGTGGCAGAAGCTGCTCTGAAATATGGGTCCATATCTCATATCTCAGCCAAGAATCCCCCCCACCATCAATACAATAAATTTTGGAAAATTTATTTCCCCTGCAAACCAAACAACAAACTACAACAAAAGAACACGCACCAATTAATTATGAATATGAGACGTGGGCTTGAGGCAATGATCTCATGATCAGGCACCCACGTAAGCTGAACCACTGATTCTTGGACTGGAACACCCCCCCACTTGGGAGATCAGCAAAGAGAATCAACCAAATCCATGGAAACCAGAGGATTTGTAGGAGAGGACAGGTAACTTGGATATCGCGATGAAGCCACCTACAACCGAGAAAATAGAGGCCAAGACAAAGGCAGGGATGTTTCCTCCACCAAAGAGAGCATCCCAAGGACCCGCACCAAGAGATACAATCATCTAAAAAACGCAAATCATACAGGAAGATGGTTAGTTAGGAACTCAAAAACAATTAAGGAATTACAATTGGTGCAAAGTGCTGGCAGGTCATAGACTTTGAAGTCCAGTGAAATATTTAACAGAGTTTGATTACAGGTGAGATGAGACTGTGACACCAGCACCGAAATTTCAGCCAATGTGCTGAAATTCATCTTTCAGAAAACAGAATATCGGCAAAGGATTGGTCTAGGGAGCTCACTCACAGCTGACAACTTTTTGAAGGGCAACTAACATATTTTCAGAACTAACATTAAGCACTGCTTTAGGGACATAGAAAAGTTCAACAAGCATCTATATGTTATAACTCAATACCTATTGGTGGATTTGTTCTTGAACCTCTCAGGATTAACATGGTATGTGTTGTTCGGTTTAGAAGTTATAGAATGTAAGCATGGTCATTGCAAATGAGGCCAACAAAAATGCTTAAATTTGAAATTAATAGCAAGCATGAAAACATGGTCAGTACCTGAGGAACGACTATTGACAGATTCAAGACCCCAGTAGCCAACCCTGGAGAGCAAGTACTATTTGAAATTAAAACAAACATATCGCAAAGATAGCAGTTAAGTAATTGGTAAATAAGGAAACCATTTGGTGTGAAAACAAACCCTGGCCACCACCAGTACCAGCAGTCAATTCCGCTGTCATGGAAAATGGAACACTATAGGTAATCTGCATGTGAAATTCTAGAAAATCAACTAAAGAAAGTTAGCATGGGAAAAAAGAAGAAGAGTAATTTACACTTACTGCAAGTGGAAATCCAAGGATTGAAAATAAAACCAAGGAGGCAAATTTGAGTGTGATATTAATTCCGGTATTCTCAGACAAGAAGCTTATAACAGCTGTAGCTGCCATGCAAGCAAAAATGACAAAGTTGCTCATTCCCCATACTGCCCTTGCGCCCATTCGCTTGCACATTGGTTCAACAAGAAAAGAGCAAAACAAGAGAACAACCTAATCAGAAATATTAATGTCAGTAGTGGTCCAATAATGTTACCAGAGTTATTGTAGATTACACATTTATGTTCGAAATTTATTGGCTTTCAGCTTGCAATTTGAGAAACAATTTTTTTAGGAAATACAAATAACTACAATTTAGAGTTCTTACTGAATTCAATAGCAAACCAAAAGCACCTTCTCTGACTCCTTGGTGGTAGTTTTCAATATCCATTGCATTTCCATTTGGATTCCCATGGTACACTTCACGACCCATCCAATCTGTATCGAAAAGAAAAAAGGGGAACCAAGCCAGCTGCAAGGAAGAAATCCAAATCCAAAAGAAACTAAGATCATGAATATAAAAATAATTGTTTAAACTATTTTTAATGGATGGTGAAAAGGCTAGTAGCAGATCAATTCATTATTTCTCACCTTATGTCTTTTTTCTTCAATAATTCACTATGCATAAGGTATAGTTAAATTTTGAAAATAAAGATAGTGGTTTAAACCAATTCCACTTGATAAGAATAAAAAACTAACATGTGCATTCATTTTCAAAAATCTACATTCATATTGGGCACACTAGTATAATTCTAAAACAAAAACAAGGCATGATTAGATCTGGAAGGCATCATCTATCATTGGAAGGCATCATCTATCATTTGAATATCTGACCTTAATATTATGGAAGAACATTTTGCACAGCTAAATAAGTTTACCTATGCATGTTTAATATTTGTATAAGACTATGTGCACAAAATTACATTGAAATTTAATAGAAATTCATTTTGCATATGATAAGCATAAGACTATGACCTATGCATGTAGCTTTTCAAGTGATTCTTCAACAAAGCATATCTTTCCAAGACTTATCACTTTGATAAGTTTCGTGTGTATTACTTTTCTATTTAGAATTTTTAATTAAAATTATCAAATTTAGCATATATTTATGAATATCGACCTTTTTGAATGGAAAAATTGCCTCTATAAATTATATATTAAATGCATGATTTGATTAAAATAACTCTATATTTGTAGATAAAAACATCTCCCACAATAAGTGAATCTTGTGTTACTAAGAAAAAATAAAATATTACATACCCAAGTAAGTGCCATGACAAGAAGTACTACATGCATTCCTTGTGGTAAATGTCTCAAGCTTGTTAAGAGATTGACCAGCACAGCTGAAAGCCCATCAGGCAAGTCTTCCACGCTTGCTTCCTTCCAACTTGAATCATGATTTGAATGGTATTCAATAAGGACCTTACTTTCAACCAAGTCTACATTAGTTCTTTTACTATCATTGGGCATGCCATCAGAGCTATCTGACTGTCCATGGAAAGACTGTTCTGACTCGTATAACAGAGGTGATGAATCAGATAAAGCAATTGTCCTTTTACCAACCAGAGGGATCTCTTTAGCAAAATGTAAAGTGATCAATGTACAGAACATGAGGAAAGCCTGCAGAAGAATCATTTAGAAACAATCAACACATCCAAAAGACCAAAAAGATTAAAAGATAGAGCAAAGACCAAGACATCGAAGGGATGAATCCAACTACACACAAGGCACATGTATAAGATGAGCACACCAATCCCCACCTTCCAGACTCTATTTGGTGGTAGGTTGACATAAAATGCTCCCTAAAACACATAAGGATGTTTCTGATGTAAAAAAGGGACTAAAAGGGGATTTGTGCTTTTAGAATTATTGAGAAATTATGAAAAATGACAAAAATTTTAACCTATTATTTCTCATCATTTCACATGATTTTTCACCATTTCCAAAAGCACAAACCCCCATTAAGTGTCCGTTTGGATCCAGTTTTTGGGTCAGCTTCTAAAGTTCAACTACTAAAAGAACATCCAAAACTAGTAGCAGGTCTAAAAGAAATATATTACCCTCAACCATTGGGAGAAGCTCTCAGCTTCTCCATCCACAACATGGTCAAAAATAGAGCTTCTGGAAAAGCTCCATTTTTTTAGCTTCTTGCTAGAAGAGATTCTGAACTTTTATTTTCAAAAATAACCTCATAACTTAATGATATTTTCATACAAAACCAACAATTATTTACATAAAATGCCATCATTTTCCTTTGTTCTCTTTACCATCCTTGCAATAAACATATCAATGTGTAAGGAAGAAGGAATAGTGTGACAGCATCCCCTCATTACAGAGGAAGAAAGAAAAGCAATGACAGTTGGACTTGGTAACCTATTTTGATTGGTGTGTTTTGTTAGTTGGACTTTTGTACATGCATTTTGTTATGGTTGGACGTCTGTATAGATGAAGATTAGTTCAATTTCTGCATTTCTGTGAACTGATGGTGACAAATTGTAAATTGTACATGGTTGAACTTGATTTTAATTTATTCAAGATTTGCACTTTCTTTAACAAAATCCTTATTTATAATTTTTTAAATTATGACAAAATATAGTTTTTTTAAAAAAATTATTGAAGCAAACCTCTAACTTATTAACAAAGAATAAAATTGGAACTAAAAAAAAACTGTGTAAAAGTCATCGAAGTCTGTCAAGCTATACCAAATGAGATTCACAAAATCAAGAAGTCGGTTTCTTTGATAAACTTTAGAAGCTAACTTCCGCCATCAGTTAAGAAGCTGAATTCTACAAGCAACTGCAATCAAATGGACCCTAAGAGTGATGACTTCCAAAACGCACCCTAACAATATTGTTCCAGCCCTTACAAGAAAGTCAAAGAGAGTCCTTCGAATTAATGCTTTACTTTGTACCCCAAGAGTTGGTGTTTAAGTAGGCCACATGTGTGTGGTACAATAAAATAAGTCATATAAATTCACATAAATGTCACAAAATATCTGTTTATATTCTATACTCCTATAAATGACAAAAATCAACTCATGTTTCTTATTCTAAATTTCAGAAGTTGCAATGCATAAACAAAAATTTTCCTGGGGGATGTTATTCAAAAGTAAATTAACATAACAAAACTACCAAAATTGTCATCAGTTTCAGACATAAAATTTTGACAAGAAAAGGCAAACTTGAGTGGTAAAGTTTTCAAGCATGCATATTACCATCTTGTGAGGCAAAAGAACACAAAAATTCTAGCTAGTATTATTCATCCATTTAAATATGAAAATATTAACTAAGCTGAAGTGCAAAATACAATCATACAATGATCATTCTTTTTTAAAGAAGTTGCTGATATAGTTGCCCAATGTGAGTACAAGTATTAAAGATTAGCAATTTCAGCTCAAAGAGTTGGAATTGGGATAAAGGTAAAGAGAATTTCAAAAGCTAAAAGAAGAGGAACACATACCACAGCAACCAAGAAGGCTGCTTTTAGATTTCCACAAGCTTCACAGCAAGCTCTTGTAGTAAGGAAAGGAAACCACCTACTCAGTGAATGAGCAAGTTATACATTTTCTACCAATAAAACACAAGTAATGATTTTAAAAACTAAAAGAAAAATTGAATGACAATGAATACTTTGTTAAAACTAAATCAACAACATAATGTAAGGCCAACCCTCAAGAAGTGCCAAGTTTTAACAATCTTTATCTTGAATTTCCCGAGTAACAAGAGAGTAAGCCTTAGCACAATTGTGAGCCTTAGTCCTTTCAAAAAAAGAGAGTAAACCTTAGTACAATAGTAAAGTTGCTTCATTGCAACTTGAAAGACACATATTTGAATCCTAGGGAACAACCTTTCTGTTGCAAGTACGGTTTTGCACAAGGATCATCCTCAAACCCTAAATACTTTAACAATGGTTATTCCCTTTCAAGTATAATAATAACAATCAATACTCTAATAATTTAATTACAGAATATAAGATAATTGATCAAATCTACAGAGTGTACGACAAATAGGTCATCACCATGGTGACCTAAATAACAGAAGGATTCTGGTGAACCTGAGACAATGTAACTTGCAAAGGATGGTCAGCACTGGAGATGATGGTCATTGAGAGAAGCTTACGAAACCAACCCACCCCCCCCCACCAAACCCCGGTGGGTGTGTAGAAGAAAGGAGAAGCCTAATGATGTCGCAACCAATGCAAATGTAGTAACCTTAGGGGCTGAACATTCAACAGTTGCTACCAGAGTCACCAATCAAAAAGTTACATTGTAAAGGTGCTCAAAGTGCCTTCAAAAAGGACATTAACATGCAGTGTGTAGGAATGGACAGGTATATAGTATATTGCCATTAGCCACGTAGCAATGATGTGTGTCGAGGCCTATTTAGACCTGACCTATTTATAAATGGATCAATTTAGACCCAGCCAATTTAAGAAATCAGTCTAAGAAACCCATCCTGAATCTGATCCATTTATATTTGGGTCAGGCCCAACCTGACCTGATCACAAACAGGTAAATCAAGTTGAATCAGGAAAAAGGATGATAAACAAGTTCAATTTAACCATTCAAAGATGTTTTGGTCAATATCATATAGTCATTAACGTAGAAGTATACGCAAAGGTTGTATTGATGTATCATTTATTAGTGAATAAGAGGTTGAAATTTCAAATTTCACACTCAACTTTAAAACTCCAACCATTTTATGACTGAAAGTTTGCTACTGAAATCTAGCAGAACCACATTGACAGTAGAAACCCAAAAGGGGGACGTTTTTAAATCTACTGGATCCCAAAAAAAAAATCCTTGAGGTACCACTATTTCACCAGTAGAAGATGGCATCATGCTGCATAAATTCGCCATGTACTAAAATATAAACTAAGAACGGCCAAGCATACAGGACTACAGTTTATTGTAAATATTTCAGTGGAATGTAATACACAACAAGATGGCAGTATTTCAATATGGTGACTAGCACCAAGTCTGTGTTTATTTGTGCTAGCAAGGTACAAGTACTAACATGGGTGTGAGCATGGATACGTTAAATTTTCAAATTTGGTAACACAGATATGCACAAGTATTAATTGGCATAACACAAATGCATTTGCACAAGTACAGGCACAACACACTAATTATATATAAAGGGAAAGAAATTGATTGTAGTTATTTTATGATCGACATTTCTTTAAAGAGAGACACAAATAAAACATTTTCTTTCAGAGAATATAAATACACCTTAGGCTATTGATCTACACCAGCTGAAAATAAAAAATGTCATTAAACAAAAAATGGCACAAAAAACACAAAGTCCATTGAAATATGCATTGGTATGTATTTTATATCCATACCCATACCATACATTGTTTGTATGTGTACATGTGGCTGATAGAGGTGTTTGGGTATCATAGACCTTTTTCAAGCCACTATCCCAGCCTTACCATGATAGCCCCTCTGATTTCACTTATCCTGTCCATTATTATCCTGATATCCATTTTCTCTTGAGATTATTTCAATTTTCAAATGGCAAACACTTTCCGGGTCCTTTCCTACTTCTTGATACTCACGTTTCATCTTTTATGACACTCTTGGTTCAATAACAAAATCGACAAGGTGGTATATTGGTTTTCAAGTTCATTTAATGTTTTAAAATACTCTTTATTTATTTTTGTTGAAGATAAGCTGTGCTTTTGGAATGAGAACATACATGAGTAAAATTGGCAGGTAACCTGGCAAACCTCAGGTTTTAACGTTGTAATAATCTACATAGTATTTTTTAGCAGAAAGAGAACAAACATTAAATTAACAAAAGAAAAGTACAAAACACTTATTAGGAAGATTAAGTGCACCAACGCCCAAAAAAGCGTCATTGCATACACTGTAGCACTAAAAAGAAGAAAATTTCTCAAAATGATTGTATGGAACATGTTTTTCTGATTTTACAAATAAAACATAGAATGAGATATGTGATGGGATAAGTACACAGTAAACAAAAATAAACGTTAAATGACCAGAATTCGGAATGATGCAAATGGCAAAAGAATGTAAGTTATTTAAATATACAGTCAAAACAAGCAGAAAGATTCAATAAAATATCATAACAAGCATAAAGGATGGCAAAATAATTGCAAGAAGAAATGGGAGGGGAAAAAATCTAACTTTACCTATGCCATTTTCCACTAGAACCAGCAGAAAATCCTAAAATATTTCCAATTGCCATCCAAGAGCAAAAGATTGCATTTGCATAGTTGGCTTGGTTAGGTCCTATCACAAAGCACGAAGTTAGTTGATTTATCCAACCAAACATGTAGTGACCAAAGCATGTCCCTTAGAGGAACTCTTCAGAAGAATAAAATGGAGTATCCTACAACAAACTCAAATAATAATATTTCACCTGAAAGATCAGCTAAAAGAGCACGAGCTGGACCCTGTGATTCACAATGAAGTATCAAATATCTTGAAAATGATTTAAAGTATAATTTATAAACAAAATCGTGAACTAAGTAACTGAATGCAGACTTACTTGGACTGTATTATTGGCAAGATCCAACATCCAAAAGCCAATAACAAATACAGCAGCTGCTCGCCATCGGGGGCCTGTATATTTACTGCACTTTTAAACAAAATTGAACATTTTCCCAAAGATTAGTGTCAAATCAACACTTGTGAATTTGAGGGCTTAAACAATTATTAGATTTAAACAAAAGTTATACCTGCAGTGTTCAGTCGTATCTCCTAAAACATAGCCTATGTCAGCAGAAAATCCAATTATAGTCACCTGCACAGTAATATTACCTTCATGTTATCAAATAATACTCGCATGAATTGTTTGCAAGGAAAACACCAACACTCACTGCAAATGAAATCAATAAACATCCTAAAAGAATAAATGGTCTTCTCCTTCCATATTTTGATTGACACTTGTCACTCCAAATGCCAACACATGGCTGGACCTGATTTCAAAAGAAAAGAAAAGATGTAAATCATATAACTTTAATGAGTATTACCAACTCAATGTCAAAAAAAGATCTAAATCATGAGTACCATGAATATTTCCAACTTCACCAAAAATTATTTTTTCAAACCATCTATTTGAGGCCAATAGTGTGGACCCATTTTTTAAGCAAATTTTTACAATGCAATTGAGAAGTGAAAAGTTGAAATTCAACCTTTAGTATATACTGAATTGCAAATGAAGTTTGTTTGCATCAAGAGTCAAGAAAAATTCTGTTATGTTCAACCCTTAATCAAGAAAAAGGATTTTTTCGTTTCTTTTCCTTTTTCCATTTTTCCAATTTTGTGTACCTATTACCTATTACAATTACTTTTGAATTCTTTTATATTTTTTGACCTATAATATTTTTAAATTTATATAAGATGCTTCTAGGTTGTCACTTTGGACCTATTTGTGCCTGATGAAAAATTCAGAAATAGAAATGGAAATAAAAATGAAGAATCACGTGGAAATGGAAAGACAAGAATGTTGGAAAGTCAAAAAATATGATTAAATACAAAAATTTTAAAAATCTGTTTAAATACAAACAATTAAATAAAACTTAATTTCTTCCCATAGAAGTTGATAAAGTTGAAATATAAGTGATTTTAATAATTCAAAAAAAAAATTGTCCCACATAAAAAGGGAATACATTTTAAAACAGATTTTTTTAAACTGCAATAATTTTTCACTTAGATTTTTTACATATTTTTTAAAACTGAAGCAATTTTTCAGGTTTTCATCCAATCCATAGGCATTTGTCTCCACCCTATGGGTGCCCGATTCACCACCTTCATACACCACCTCCCTCCACCGCATGCACCAACAATCTCCTTACACACAGGTGGCATCTTTCATAGAGATTTCAGCTCACAAAGTGGATCTTTTCACATAAGGGTGGTGTAAGTATCCTTTTGTCGAGCTGACAATTTCTAGGGCACAAGGAAGCAAATACAGCTCTTGATGCATCGATTATCCAAGGGTGCATTGGATGGGGATTGCGTACAACAAGGAAAGGGGTCTACAATTGGAGATGGGGGGTTGTCGAGTGTTTCAGAAGGGAACCTCTATTGTTAGATGGAAGGGGCCTAGGCAAGACAGAAAGAGTTGTGTTTCTCTATAAATGGGTGAGGCCTTGACAAAAGCTTTCGAAGGCAGCAACTAGCGAGGGTTCCAAGGAGTGGGTGGAATGTCAAACTTTCTGAGGGAGTAGCATAGAGTTGAGGGAAATGACAATGATGTATGCATTGGAAATTATGGGATTTCTTCCTTAACTTTCTAGTCGACACAAACACCTTTAAATTTCATTTTCCTTTCGCCACTTTCCATTTTTGGACTTTTCAAGAGAAACAAACCCCCCCCTCGATGAACAATCATTCATCTAGGTGTCAACTAAATAAAGCAATCAAATGTCATCCACATTAAGGGTGGAATAGTTTCCAACTCCATCTACTATGAAGTCAACTCCAATAATTGTGGAAAATTGAAATTGAGAGTAATGAAACAAACAATATTAAAGTTGCATAGTAAATTGTGTGATAAGAGTTTGTATATAAGAATTTGTGTGATAATGATAGCGTGTAGAGGCTTGTGTTGAGCTAGAGCTAAAGCTCTTAGGGTTAAAATAAATGAAGGCTAAGCCTTTAACATTCAATTAGCAAGGTTTAAAGTCTAAAGTTTTCTCCAACCATAAAGGAGTGTGTAGAAGATGTTGGGGACTTGTACATAACTTTAGAGAAGTGGAAAAGTTTAGAGATGTGATAGGGTCATGCCACTTGACAAAATGTAAGCTATTCATTTACTTGGACACTACTATAAATAGGGTGAGAGCCCTCATTTTTAAGGGGAATTAAGTTAAAAGCAAGCATTCAAGTTCCCGATTTGAGTTCTCTTATGTGTCAACTATGCTTTCCTTCTTTCCTTACATTCCTTATCCAACATAAGCCATTCTCAATGGTAGTAGGCTGACTTGATCGAGGGTTAAGATGAATCCTTTGCCAAGTGTCACACGAGACAAAGTCAAAGTAGCAAGCCTATGACAAGTGGCATCAAAGTTAGGTTCCAATGAATCCTATCAAAACCTCAAAAGAGATGGCACCAAAAGCTAAGAACATCAATCAAAGGGATGATGACAATATGAAGGAAGAAAATCAATCTAAGGAACAAGACAGTTGAGCATTCTCCAAGGACATGTTAGTGCTCACGGACCATCATCTCAATAGGTTAAAACCCATGGTTGCAGAAATGGAGGAAAAGTTAGAACCGACAATAGATAACTATAAGTTTTAAAGAGGAACTTTGAGGAGAAATGCAAGGAATCCTGAATGAAGTCCTAGATTGTGCCAAAGAAAGGATTGAAGCCGTCAAGGCTTGAAGAAGGAGGAGGCAAATCTTAAAGGGAAGGCCATGTCAACAACAACTGAAGGTGTGTTTGTTCAACCTACAATGAAGATTGACGTATCAAAGCCATAAAGGTGTGGTTGCTCATGAAGATTGACCTTCATGAGAGAAAACAGCAGCAGCATTTCTGCTTCCAATGTAAAAATCAGCAAAAAATTTATTGATATACCCCGAAAGTTCTGCGTCTAATGACAATCAAGAGAATATTGTTTCAGCCGTCATGATTTCTGACAGTGTCAGCAAAATTTCACCAACAAATGTATGCATACACACACACACACACACACACACATATATACAATCATGAACAAAATATAGCTTGATAAAAATGGAAACTTGGCCAATATCCTGACACCTCAAATAGTATGGTATACAACTACTGAATTCTAACTTTAATACAGTTTCATGATATAACCAATAGAACTCAACCATCTCATCTCTTTTTACAATAGAAACCATGATAAGTGATCTTTGCCGAGTAAATTGTAGGAAGAGATATAGGATGCAGATGAAATGCAACCAAGTACTTGGAAAACCAAAACACAATCAATCAATCAATTATCACCGATAGAGCCGATGGGTTAAGATAATTACCACCAAGCCTGTAACAGGGCCACAGAGCCAAATAAATGAAGAGAAGGCATGCTCTATTCCAAGGGTCTGCAAAAAAAACACAACCATCTAAGAATACAAGCTTCCTCAAAATTGAAGAATGGCTCTGAGATGACACAAGAGGCTAGTAAAAGGAATGGCATCTTTTAGATAGTATGTATAACCACGAAATTCAGAGAGGAAAAAATTGTGCTTTAAGGAAGAATTTACCTAATAACGAAAGAAGAACGGACAAAAAATTGTGCTTTAAGGGCTGACACGACCTGATTTTTTTGTGGGCCCGACGTAAATCGAGGTCGAGCTCGGCCTTTCAACCGGTGGCCCAGGCACGCTCATTCAGTCTCGTGTCTGGTTTAATTTTTAATTATTTTTTATTTTATTAAAAATTAATATTACATTAACATAATCTATAAATACTAAAACAATGGTTAAAGATAAAATTAGAACCCACAATCATATATCACTTGTTAAAAAACTCAAATCACCAAATTATATATAATATATATAACTTAAAAAAGAAATATTAAAATAAATATAAAATTTTTAAAAATTATAAAATTATTTTCATCGTCGACGCCAAAAATGCAGAAGACGGACTTAAGCACAATCCATTAAATTATATTGCATCAATCAATAACATGATTTGATCTATTTTACCGTATCAGTCTAATTAGACACGGCTTAATTGACATGCTATAACAATTAGCTATGAAACCTAAACGGGTTTCACTTTTTATGTACCGAAACAAAAAGACCTGGATATAAGGAGTCAGGAGCGAGAGCTGCAACGCCCATCCGAACTGGACGCCGGCCGCGACCATGCAGGCGAGCGCCAACGTCTTCAAGTTGCCCTGCCCTGCCCTCGGCGAAGACGATGAAGATGGAGAAGAAGGCGCACCCCAGTTGCACCGCTTCGTGTCCTCGAGATCGATACCTCCACCTCCACCTCCACCACCTCCACCTCCACCACCACCACCACCAGAGGACGTTTTCTCACTTCCCATTCCGTAATCATCCAACCCCACCATCTCCAGCTCCGCTTCCGCCCCCGCGTCCTTCAGGTGCCTGTACGGCACCCGCGCCGACAAATTGCTACTCATCGGTCCTCCCTTCCGTCAGGTCACCACGCGACGAATTGCTGCTCGTCGCCTCCTCTTCCAGAGAATGCCTAGGGTTTCGTATATCTTTAGGGCGGATCTGGTGGCAGAGGACGTGAGAAGCGGAGCGATCGTCGTCGGCACGAAAGTGGAAGCGGCGGAGGAGGTGGCCGACCGAACGAGGAACGAAATGTGATTGGAAAAAAAATGAATTGCTGCTTCTTCTTTTTGTTTTCGTAGGTGTCTAAATTTAAGGCTTGGAAGACTTACTATCAAATCTACGATGAT
>JAMKPZ010006918.1:0-13505 GCA_024699675.1 Amphibolis antarctica
CTAGACCTTGTCCCATCATTTAGTACATCCTTGTTTATGCCTAAAGTTTGAATAAGGGATTTGACATGTTTCAAGTAAATTTTCATGGTTTGACGGGCTTCCATTGTTATAGGTGCCACCGTACCCTCCTCAAATAGGTTGTGAAACTAGACCTTGTCCCATCATTTAGTACATCCTTGTTTATGCCTAAAGTTTGAATAAGGGATTTGACATGTTTCAAGTAAATTTTAATGTTTGACGGGCTTCCATTGTTATAGGTGCCACCGTACCCTCCTCAAATAGGTTGTGAAACTAGACCTTGTCCCATCATTTAGTACATCCTTGTTTATGCCTAAAGTTTGAATAAGGGATTTGACATGTTTCAAGTAAATTTTCATGGTTTGACGGGCTTCCATTGTTATAGGTGCCACCGTACCCTCCTCAAATAGGTTGTGAAACTAGACCTTGTCCCATCATTTAGTACATCCTTGTTTATGCCTAAAGTTTGAATAAGGGATTTGACATGTTTCAAGTAAATTTTCATGGTTTGATGGGCTTCCATTGTTATAGGTGCCACCGTACCCTCCTCAAATAGGTTGTGAAACTAGACCTTGCCCCATCATTTAGTACATCCTTGTTTATGCCTAAAGTTTGAATAAGGGATTTGACATGTTTCAAGTAAATTTTTTGCTTGTGCATCCTTTGGAGAACCCGAGTTAACTCATACATTTTGAACGTAGCTAGATAAGAGCTTCAATACTACCATTAGGGAGATTACTTAGAATGACAATGAGATGTTAGAGAATGTTATTGCAAATTGCTTCATTAAAGAGAAGCTTTATGCATCTTCCATATAATGTCAAATTTTTAGGTGACTACCCTACAATGGTAGGGGAAACTCTACTACCATACTTGCATCTTCTTGCTTGGACACTTGAGAAGCTCCATCAACAATGCATTGTGGCATACCACATTAGCATTATGATCACCGGGATCAATAGTGGAGTGTTGTTCATTCTAGATGTAGGGCTTAGATATGCATTTTACTATTTTAAGTTTTTCTCTTCATTGTGTTGATGGAAATGTAATGGATCATCATTCAATCATCTTTGATAACATTAATTGTTCACAAATCATGATTGAATAATCTTCCAAAACTTTAAGAATGTTGCTAGAGGAATACATGTGGCCACCATTTATAGCCTATACCTTTACCCACGTAGGTTACATGGATGCCAATTACCAAACCATGATTAATGATTGGAGCATCAAAATATAGAGTTCCCTTGTTGCTGATGACATTTGTTAGAGGCTTATCTTCTCCCATATCGATAAAATCATCAACCACTGGAGAGCTTCTAAGCTAATGTTATTGTTATCTCTTTAACCCTAATCTCATGTCTCCTACCTTGTTTACCATAGAGACATATCCATACCTTAATCCTACTACTACCTAGTGTCCTTTTCCATCCACTAACACAAATCAGGAACTGGGCTCCCACACTCCCATTTTTTCGTAGCAATATCCTACAGAAGTGTCAAAAACATAAACCAAACTTTTCAAGGTATTTGGTGTTGTGAGTATAGGGGTGTTTGTGCATTTGAAAATTGACAGGGAGGAAAATAGGAAAAATGATGGAAACAGAAAATGACAAAAATTATTTTCAATTCTGATGTTTTCCTAGTATTTGTGCATGTGATGTAAAATGATAGAATTTGAAATGAGTTAATGAAATAGCTTGTGTTTAGTTTGTAGGTGTTGCTCATGATTGCTGAACCAAATCCCCCTCCTTCCCTACCATCATCACCACTACCAAAGCTTCCTTTCCTCATGTACGTAGCATACTTGTTGGCCTTGTCATCTTTGGTTTTCGTGAGTGGCATGGTAAGTTGCTATGTATTAGGCAAAAGGGGATCCCCAAAGAATGGTTGACAATGAAGGTTTTAGAGCATCCGTTTCTATCTTCTTTGTCATCTTCCTCCTCGTTGTCAACATCATCAATTCTCTTGAAGTTAGTAGGAATGTGCTAGAGGAGATGAGGCAAGGATGAGGTGTATTCTTCCTCTTCTTTTGGGGAGCATTTGTTACCACTGTGGATAATGACAATGGAATAGAGATCTAATGTGCTCTTTTTATTGTTGTGGAAAGTAGCAGTGGGCAAATCCATGGTGATTAGGGTGAGTTGGCAACCAGTCAACCTTGCAAGTGGAAGGTTGGAGGGTAGATTTATTGTCAGTTTCTAGGGTTGGGTGGGTAGAAAATTTTATGGGGGGGGGGGGGATCCTTTTATACTCATAAAAATGCTAAAATTCAATTTTGACATTTTCAAGATGCACAAACACCTTGAAAATCTCAAATTTAAATCTAACATTTTTCCTCCCTTCATTTTCCAACCACGAATAGCTAACAATACCTAAAATGTGGCATAAATAAATTGATAAAAATAATATGAAGAAATTTATAATAATAAATTATAAAAGAACATGGACAAATTTGTATAGATAACATATGTAAAAGTAGAATCCACAAAAGGAAAAACTAGATTGTAAAGTAACATAAATAATTTTGTAATAGTAATTTTTAAAAGTAACATGAGGGAATTTGTTAGATAACATGTGAAAAAGTGAAAAAAGAAAAATTTTAAGGACATATATAATATTTTATGAGTGAGGGAAAAATTGGAAAGAAAAAGCTCAAATAGCTCTCTTTTATACGTGTTTAGTTATATAAAAAATGTAATTGATATATTTGTTGTTTTTATATTGTGCCGTAAAAACTTTCTCTATTTCTTGTGGAATATGATTAATCTGCTAGTTGAAAGTCTTTTATTTTTTGATTAATTTGTGTTAAATATATTCTTTTGCATTATAGCTAATTTTTGTTCATTGATTTTCTTGATAACATATTTTCATGCAATTTTTCATTTTATTGATGATAATGATAATACCATGTGTGTGTTAGGTTCCATATCCTTACCATTTTATTTTTTTTCTATTAGAAAAAGGAAACATCTGCTGAAGAAGAGAAACTTCTGAGCTTGACAAGAATGGGCTTCAACATAGATGACGCATCTGCTGCAATTGGAAGATGTGGTATGCTCAGCAATCTAAGAGAATTTGAACTCAATTTCTAATTTATAATCCAAGCAGCCTTTCAATTGATTATAGTTTGTTTTTGAAAATTAACTTCCTCTTTTATGTTTCACTTTCTCGTGATTTTTTTTCACAATCTGTATAATGGAGTCCTCTCATTGTTCACTCAATTACAATATTTTGTTTTGTTGAAAGTATCATAAATTGATAACATAAATGTAAGTATTGATTGGCTGAATGTAACACAAAGATCATTATCTTTGACATTTCTTTTTGAATTGGGGATTATATCATAATATGATTTAGCCTGATTTTCTGATCCTATTTCTTACTGTAGCCTAGTTTCCCATGACTAGAATTCCAATTGCATTGTTCCTAATGTAAATTCCCTCTTAAATCTCATGTTTTCATGTGTCTTGTATTCCATGATTGGCTTGCCTCTGAATTTTATTGCAAATGTGGACGGGGGACTCTGATTTGAATTGCATTTTATGCCATGGCAATTTGGAGAATATGGGCTACATGTTCTTTTCTTGCAATGTGTGGTTAGGTATCAGAATTGTTGAGTCTGCAAGTAATTCAGTGTGGAACAACCTAAGGGCGTTGGCCTGCAATGTTATATGCTGCTGAAACTATTTGGATTTTGGAATTGAGGTGTTGTTATGGACAATCTTTGCAGGTGCGAGGATCTGTCTGCACATGCTTGTTGCTTAGTTTTGTTATGGTGCAACTTGTGTTAATCTATCGTTCATTTTGTCTCTGACTCACCTCCTGATTAAATATTGCAGCTTATTGGATGCTCTTGTATTAATGAGATTCATCCTTATTTTCTTTCACAAAATATCTATAGTTTCAGAAACCTTCTGGTACTTGCATATAATATCTATGAATTCTTTGCAGGTCTTGATGCGTCTTTGTCAGAGCTAGCTGACTCAATTAGTGCCGCCCAAGTTGCTAAAGAATATGATGACCATCTTGATAAATTTGGCCCTTTAATTGACACAAATGAAGATAAGGTATCTGCCAAATATCCCATATATGAGTAAAAATGAATTTGTTAAATTTTTCCTAGCATGTTAAATATATTCATAAATCTGTCTTTATAGGTCAGCTTTTGCATTGGCAGCGCTGATTTTCACAGTCAATTTTCTTTCTGCAGTATAGAGTAAAGAAAAGATATGCCGATGGCCATTCTTGTATGACCAAGAAAGGTAGATGGATGGACAATGGTGTGAGGAAACAGGCTTTTCGTCGAGAACAGCAGAACTTCATTGGTAAGAGATACAGTGATGATGAAGATTCAGTCAATGCCCCAAAACCAATGATTGGATTTAGCCTGCCGAATGATGCTAGGATTATCACAGCAAGAAAGCTTCCTGAGGCAGCAGTTGGGCCACCTTATTTCTACTACGAGAATGTGGCAATGACACCAAAAGGGGTTTGGCAGAAAATTTCACGCTTTTTATATGATATTCAGCCTGAATTTGTTGATTCAAAGTTTTTTTGTGCTGCTAATCGCAAAAGAGGTTACATACATAATCTTCCAATTCAAAATAGATTTCCCCTTCTGCCCTTACAGCCACGTACAATACATGAAGCACTGCCATTGACAAGGAAATGGTGGCCTTCTTGGGATCCAAGGACACACCTGAACTGTTTACAAACATGTGTTGCAAGTGCTAAATTGACAGATCGGATACGTAAACTTGTTTCTGATTCAGATGACCCACCTCCATTGGCAGTTCAGCAGCATGTTCTTTACCATTGTCGAAAATGGAATCTTGTATGGGTTGGATTAAACAAGGTGGCTCCGTTGGAACCTGATGAAATTGAATCACTTTTGGGTTTTCCCAAGAATCATACAAGAGGAGGTGGCATTAGTAGGACTGAGCGATATAGATCTCTTGGAAATTCATTTCAGGTGGACACTGTGGCATATCATCTGTCTGTTTTGAAAGAAATTTATCCCAATGGAATAAATGTTCTGTCTCTTTTCTCTGGTATTGGAGGAGCTGAAGTGGCCCTGCATCGGTTGGGGATTCATATGAAAACAGTTTTTTCAGTAGAAATTTCTGAGATTAACAGAAACATTTTAAGGGGATGGTGGGAGCAGACTGGCCAAACTGGAACATTGATTGACGTTGCTGATATTCAACAACTTACCGCTGATTATTTGGAACGGATAATATGTGAATACGGGGGAATGGATTTGGTTATTGGGGGCAGTCCGTGTAATAATCTGACTGGTAGTAATAGGGTCAGCAGAGACGGACTGGAGGGAGAGCATTCTTGTTTATTTTATGACTATTTTCGTATTTTAGAAAGTGTCAGATCTATAATGGGAAATAGCTGACATGTAAGGTAATGACCTTAAATTTTTTTTTGATGAAGATTTTTTTTAACATATTCTATACTGAAAGTTTGCAACATGCAATCTGTGTGTAATTTTGCATGCATTGTTTGAATATTAATTGCTGATATTATTCCCTTTATTTTATATTTTTTTCTCCATGAAATTTGTGAATAGAGTGTTTCGTGTTTCCTCAGTTGTCAATATTCAAAACACAAGAGTGGCAGAGTCTAGATCCTACACTTTGGCATACGCTTTAAGATCTAGCCTCATACGGGAGCTGTAGTCTCTGAGTTTCGTCACACACCCACACAACTTGTTTTCTAGTAGAAGGTGATTGTAGTTTGCGGAAATTTAGTAGTTCAGCTAATTGGGTATCAACAACCTAAGGTTGGGATCATTCAATCCCTCTGGTCACTACCTAACCCTCTTCAGACCTTTATACTATCTTCCCTATGACATTGTTGAATAGCCTTTAATTTTCAGCAGCACATTCAAAGATTATTTCAGGAGTGAGCTGCAGGCCTTCCTACAAAAATTTCTTTCTTCTGATTGGTGGGAATGAGGTTTAATACCCCTTGCCCATTCTCATACTCCAAATTGCAGTCCTCCACATGAATGCTTGTAACGTGTAGCATTAATTGAAAATCAAATTAATACACATTACTGTCCACATGGATGCCTAAAATTGCAATCCAACCATTTATAATATCCCACCCCTTACATGACAGCACTATTTAACCACTCTTTGAGAACAAATATATATCAACTCTTTGCCATTCGGCTCCAATCTCAGCTTTCAGTTGTCACCACTACTGAAAGTTTCCCATTATGCCCTTGAGATTGATGTCCAACCACATTGCCTTAAAAAGCAGCACTTTATGGGACCAACCTATTGCATCCATGTCATCCTCTTGTTCTGACTCCCATGAAGAATCAGACGGTAAGTAAAAGTATTCTCCTTTGCTGTAGCCAAGCTATTCCATATCTCTATGGCCTGATAGTTTTGTCTTTTACTGCCACTGTTTCATGACTTCCTGTGGGATAAACTCTGCCATTTCCATTGCCATCCTCTTGGTCATCCAGCTCCTTCCATGAACTCTGAAGCCTATACATCCTTGAAGTCTTCATTCATGTTGTAGGTCACCAGGCCCTTCACAAAAGTTCCTCCACTTCGTTGTAGCATCAACCATGGTAAGAGAGGTCATTTCCTTCATCTAAAGATTCTGAACATCCTACATGTAATCAACCTAATGTCCCCATTGAAGTTGACATACTCTTAGTTGTTGAAGTATTGCCACCTTGGGGAAGACACCTTTTTTCCTTTTGGGCTGAAAAAATCACGTCGGAAATTGGGCTTGCCCTCCAGCATCTCCCAGAGATTTATTTTGTCGAGAATTCTTCTTACTAGAGAATTCATGCTCTTTTGATCCATTTATATACTTCACATGTGAATACCCATCATTGAAGGATAAAACCAAGGTTTCAAATATTAATCTTGTTTTGAGGATCGATTCTTTAGAAAAAGAAAATGTATTGAGGATCATGTTGGTGGAAACAATTAAAAAACTCTAAATTTCAACTTGAAACTCAAGTGTAAGATAAAACAAGTTATGATAAGCATATAAAAATATGTAGATAAATTTTCTAGACAATTATCATGTATAAATTGTTAATTAGATAGAGATATGTTAGTCACAGTCATGAGAAAAATCTTAAATCATGCACAAATAACTGAAAACAATTCATAATGACAAATGACTTAAAATTTAGGTTATGTTTTAATATATATTAAGTTACATTTACAATTGAATATAATACATGTTATTGTTCAATATATTCCAAGTTACATTTTAATAGAATTCATGTTATAGTTCAGTATATGTTAGGCTATCTTTCAATATATGTCAAGTTACATTTCAATAAAAATCAGGTTACGTTTCAATATGTATCAGGTTACATTTCAATATAAATCAAGTTACGTTTCAATATTTATCAATTTACATTTCAATAAAATATAGGTTACAATTCATGCACGAAACATAAATTAATGAGATTAAACCCAGTATGAGAGAATTTCCATGATATCCATAATTAAAAATTATGACCATAAGATTTTAGAGAAATTTATAAATTTGTATTCCTATAATGTAGTTAGTATCTTTTGTAAAAATTTCACACGAATTAATTAAAAAAAAATAAAGTTAATATAAGAACATCTTTGCTCTCATTATATTTAATTTTAAATTCTTTCTATGTTTCAACATGTACTGAAATGACAAAGTGATGCATGCAGAGGCTCCATTGCCTTTATGCTCATTTAATCGTCACCTCCACCTTCTGCAAGCATGTTTTCTCCTTCCACTGTTTCATTTCATCTGTTCAACTCAAGAGCTTACCCTGTCAGATTGTCATGCACATCTACTGTAGATCGCCAATCATCACATCCCCCTGCAAGCATGTTCTCTCTCTCCACCATTTGTGTTTCATGTGATCAACTTAGGAACTCTCTGAATCATTGTGCACATCTTTGTAGATTGCAAAAGCATTTGGAAAAGTTGCATCTTTTGGAGCCAATCCATTGGTCTGGAGTCAATCTGTCAATGCAGATTGGTCAATCCAAGTACAAGTAGGTTTCATATTGAACCCACCTAAAAACAATTCGGATTGGCAATACATGAAACCATGGATATGATGTTATTAGTTGACCCACAACTTACCTTTTTGACCCATTCAAATCTCATTGAGGCTGGTTTGGTGTCATCATCTGTGCAGTTTACCCATTAGGAAGTATTGAAATTTCATCCCAAAATCAATTGACCATGAGTGAAAGAGTTATTCATATATTAAATTTAGTTTGTTCTCTACATTTACCAATGTGGGACTATTCTAACACTTCCCTTTACTTAGAACTTATTTTTATGTCTGCTAAGTGTTCATAGGTAGATGTGCATGAATTAATTTTGATATCATGTTAAATTCCATTTTAAAATCAATTGACTATAAGTGGAAGAGTTTTTAATATATTAGGTTCAATTCATTCTCTACATTTATCAATGTGAGACTATTTTAGCAAGAAATGTTGTCAATTAAGAAGAAAAAGATCTAATATTACTAGTGAGGTTTACAATGATGTAGAGACAACCCACTTCACTATGCTCTTTATGTTCATGGCATACTTCTCAAGGAGTCAAGGAGCCACAATGTTGACCTTGGGTGCCTAGGCATCAATTTTTATAATCAGTTTTTATAATATTTTTTCAGTTGTACTTCATATATATTTGATCACTTTTAACAAAAATTACTTTAATTAAACTTAAGATGCCTAGAAAATAAATGACACATCTGTTGATGCTGGATGTCAGCACAAACCTACTAGATGCCATCAAAAAGATGTTGGATGTTGTTGGAATCTTTAAAAAGGCTTGCCGAACATCACTAGAAAGCTTGTTGGAGTTGTTGACGTTTCCTAGGAAAGCCATTAAAGCTAGACATTTTAAAAGCTTGTTGAGATGTAGATGTATTGAAGACATTTTACCAATGTGTCGGTTTTTGAGTGTACCGATATGATAATCAGCTACTTATCAATATGGACATCATTTCAGTTGATATTTTGATATGGATTGGATCTCATATCAAAGTCCAACTACCTTAATGCTTTGAAAATTTTGAACAATATGGTTGAAATTTAAATTGATACTTGGGCAAAACACACTTCATCCCACCTCTCTTTGCAACAATCATCATTTCAGGCCACACATGGCTAGGCTACACTAGCAGGTTTCAGAGATCGGTAGAGTCACTCTAGGGAATGGCAAAAGCAGTGAGCAAACCTGGAGATGTCTGCCAGTGGGTAGGTATTGGTGTCACCGGAGTTTGGGGGCTACTGTTGTCTCCCTTTTGTGTATTTTTTGGATCTAACACTAACGGTCATGTATCATGTGTGAAAATCTGTCATTGCTAATAAAATGTACATCTATATAAGATTGATTAAATGTATATTGTAAATGGATTAGCATGCCTGATTTAGCACCCCTCTTGTGCGAATGACTCCCTGATCTACCATTAACGGCCAAAATCCATGACACTGGAAAAGTGCCAACTCTCTTCCACTGTGTAGCTGATGATTCCTATTCTCATCATTTTAGATCTTCATTTCCTTTACGTCCCTCTATTGCCCCAAATGAGTTTCCATGAAAATGCCAATACAGCAGGCTTTTGCATTTCTATGCAAAGATCATCTTAGGTACCGTCGAATAACTCATTCAGAATTAAAGCAGCCTTAACCTCTGGTTCCCTAATCTGTATCCTTGTGAATCTTGTAAAGATAACCCAATGGATGCACTAGATTTGGAGCGTATTCAGCCCAACAGATTTAATGGGATTGCCATCAAGTGAACCCACATTGTCACCCCAATTACATAGGCCATATGTTAAAAGCCCTCTTAGTAGAACTCTAGCCAGCATTAGGAAAGGACAAAAGCACTTGCTTTATTTTAAATATCATACGTCTCTCATTTGTGCAGTTTACTTCTCATGATTATATCATTGAATTTGTTATTTTTATATCAATTTGTGTCACGACATTTTTTTTTCAGGTTACACCAACAATTGTATGCCAAGCTTCATTGAAAAGAATGCAGTAAATAAACTCTTCAAATGAAGTTGGCAATGCCTATTGATCGATGTTTGAGTCATTATTTCTGCTGGTGTTATTGCAGGTAACAATTATTTTCAGCTTTTAACTTATCTGATATTGAAAAACTGGTCTGTGTTACTGATCAAAAGAAAAAATGCTTGCCAGTTGCTACTTACATGTGTAAAAAGATTTCCTTTTATAAGGTAATCGAAACTCACATCAAAATGCTTGTGGGTCAGACCATTATGCCTTTTACTCTACAATTCTTTTATAAAGGGTGTTCTAATTTCTAACCATTTGACATAAAACTTAAGTTCATCTTGTGCATGAATCTTTTTCTTTTTAGAAAGTCACATGATTCTAAGTTCCCAATTTAGCTATACCAAAAATTAAGAGTACTTTTGGGAAAAGTTCCAGCCAGTTTCAAGAATTGGATGAAGCTGAAGTTGAAGCTGAGAGTTGTAAAACAAATAGTGTTGAAACTACATAGTAATTAATGTAGTAAAAGTTTATATGTTAAAGTTTGTACGATGATAATAACACGTGGAAGTTTTTGTGGAGTTGGTGTTGGAGTTCGAAGAATAGTTTTCAAATGAAACCTAAGTTTATGTCATGCAAGTTAAGTTCCCACTAAGCAATTGTGGTGTTAGGCAAAAGCCTTTGTTTGCCAAATGCTATGTCATTTACTCAATAATATGACCCTGTAAAAATGAATAAACAACCTGAATTATCATCCTATTATGTAAGGTTGATTACATGAATCCTTTTCTTCCGTGTATTTTTATTTATAGTAAAAACATTTATTAAATTATATAAATTTAAATCGTTTCTTATAATTCTTAAATGGTTTTACACATCTCTACCTTTAATTTCTTTTGTTCTAATTAATTCGTCTCCTAATTGATGTATTCTTTGATCTCCTAAGAATATGACCAAGGGTGGTTTGTACTAAACGGAAATCCAAAAAAGAAACTTTAAAAGGGAAAATCTAATTTTTCTAGCAGTTCTTCTGTCCAAAAATACAAGAATGGAATTTAAAGTTTTCTAGACTATGGTTGTGTTTGTTTTAACTCTAGTTAGGAGTAGGTTCAAGTTGGAGCAATATCGTAGCTATGCTTTGGAAGAGCAACTCTCGTAGAGAAGAGTTAAATTTAAGGAATGATTATATTAAAGATAAAATTTTAAATAAATATTTATAAAATATTTTACAAAATTTTTCAAGATAATAATCTTATAATATTTGTACTTTTACATTACACAACATATTTCACTGTTACACATCACATTTCAAGTTTTATTAAACATATTATTAATCATGTTAAATAGGTTAAAGAGGTTCTTTTGTAATTTCCACCATTAAAGTGAAAGGAGTAGCTAGGAGCTGCTCATTAGCCGCTCTTAGAATTGTTGAAAAATGACTTGAGAAGGAATAATTGTGCTTTCAACAAAGAACTGCTACAGTATTTGGAGTGGATGTGTTTCTTTGACTTAGAGGTTGAAGTTACTCCAAACTGCTCTTAAAGTTAGAAGCACTTTCAAGTAAACGTTGCCTACAAGTAGTTGGATTTGTTGGATGTTTTACCTCACACAGAAATTTTGGAAAATCTCCATCACCTACCCTACACCTGCCCCCCCCCCCCCCCTTTTTTTTTACACCTGCCCCCCCCCTTTTTTTTTACACCTGCCCATTTGTCATCTCCATTGTTTGAACATCAAACAATGCACAACTACCCTTTCGAACATAGTATTGGCCTTTGTTGTTCGTCACAGCCTCATCGAAGATGAAAATAAAATAGCTTGTGAATTTTTAGATTATTTTGTGGATTCTTTTCCAAAATATACCTTATATATGTTCTTTGAATCAACAAGGAATGTTTCCTATCCATTTTGCCATATGTGTTTGCATATATTTTAATTAATGAAGTGCAATTGCATTCATGAAGCATCTTGTTTGTTTTATTGAAGATTTGTTACTAGTAACTACCTTTTTTGAAGATGAGATAAGTTTGTTTGTCTATGAGTTGGTTGAATTGTACTCTCAAATTTTGACAAGTTGGAGAAGATCTTAATTCAAATAATGAAAGAACTAATTTTTCATCAACTTGAATGATGACCTAAACAATATAGGAATTTTAATGATAATTAAATAAATTGATTTTAAATATCTGTAGTTTAAGAAAATCCAATAAATTAAATTGATTCAAGCGGCCATGCTGGTCAACTTATTGTATTGAAATATGCACAAGGATTAGATGTAAATCTATGTAGACTATTATATATGATGAAAAAGTTTTATTGTAAGGTGACTTTGCTCAACTAGGTATGTATGTATCATTCCTTGGCAAAGAGATGCTCAAATGGAAAGGTTAAGAAAACCACTAAAATATATATTAGATTGAATTAGAAAAAATTGATATTGTTGATGTAGAAGTTCTTGTAGGACAAGTAGAAATAAATGCTGCTGTTGGTTTGAATCAAAAATAAAAAAAGAAATAGCAAATAAAATGTGTGAATATATTGTCATGTTTATGTAGGAAGGACAGTTTTTAAGTTAATTGAAATCACTTATATTAAAACTTTGATCAATATGTATTGGCACTTTTGAAGTTTTATTTAGATGGTTGTATTTTAGAAGTATTTATATTTTAGTTAGACTAATTTTGTTTACTTTCCGTAAAATTCCTTCATATAATTTTTTTTTTAACTTTCCGTGTACAATCTTAAAATTTTCTAACTATTCATTTTTTTCTAGATTTTCCAAATTTTCCTTTCTTGACTTTCTGTTGTGCATAGACCTTAAATTACTTCAGTTATTTTTCTCTTATCTATAATTAGTGTAATTCCTAACTTATTCCTAATAAAATCTTTTTTTTAATGTTTATCATTCCTACCCTTTCAATGTAACTTATTTCATATAGTATTACCATTCATGAATGACATTAACGATGTGAAATTAGTGTAATTCCTAACTTATTCCTAATAAAATCTTTTTTTTAATGTTTATCATTCCTACCCTTTCAATGTAACTTATTTCATATAGTATTACCATTCATGAATGACATTAACGATGTGAAATTAGTGTAATTCCTAACTTATTCCTAATAAAATCTTTTTTTTAATGTTTATCATTCCTACCCTTTCAATGTAACTTATTTCATATAGTATTACCATTCATGAATGACATTAACGATGTGAAATTAGTGTAATTCCTAACTTATTCCTAATAAAATCTTTTTTTTAATGTTTATCATTCCTACCCTTTCAATGTAACTTATTTCATATAGTATTACCATTCATGAATGACATTAACGATGTGAAATTAGTGTAATTCCTAACTTATTCCTAATAAAATCTTTTTTTTAATGTTTATCATTCCTACCCTTTCAATGTAACTTATTTCATATAGTATTACCATTCATGAATGACATTAACGATGTGAAATTA
>JAMKPZ010006920.1:0-14849 GCA_024699675.1 Amphibolis antarctica
TTACATATCTGAATATTTGAAAATATTATAAAAAGTACTTCACATGCATAAAAAAATTATGTTTGCTGGTGTTATGCTTTACCTTGAAAACTTGGTGCAGTGGGAATTTTCCCTGTTTCCTTAAAGAATGTTAGGCTTTTGTTGAGTCCATAGATTCTCCTACAAGTAAAACCCACATTTACAAATGAGAAGCCTTGTCCATGTAAATAATATGAGGACTTGACCTCTTCTTCACTGGAAGATTGATGTCTAATGATCAAGTCTTTTGTTTTTTAGTATGAGGAGGGTGATAAGCCATAAAAGGTAAGGGGAAAATGTGCCTTATTCATTTTTTTGCACCTGTCAAGTGAATATACAATGGAATCATTCGAAGCAATATTTGAATCTTTCTTTCTATGTCAGATATTTGAAATGTCTGCATATGCATATGTAATTTGTGATAAGATCCATAAATATTTTGTTGTATAAACAAATATATAGACATGTTTTTCTGAAACAGTGTTTAACCATAATTGTGAGAATATTTAAAGTTACGTATTCTGCTTGTAGATCTGACCTTTAGATAAAAATACTAGGAAGAAAAGGATTTATATGGCCGACTCCACACAGTGTGATTATAACATGAATTATTTTTGTTGTTGTTGTTTGACCATATTTGTTATAACAAACAACTATTATGAAGTGAAAAATGAATGTGAAATGTACTTCACAGTGTTGTATGATGTTTTGAGTGTATCTTTAAATTAATTCTGTTATTTTTTTTCTATCTTTCCCGTGTATCCAGTCTTTCAACAATATGCTATTGCTTCCTATGGCATCTCGAATCGGAAGCAAAGAGTACAAAGAGAAGCTTGATAATGGCGAACCACATGTCTTGGTGGATGTGCGCCCGGCACACCATTTCCAAATAGCATCTCTGCCATATTCCATCAATGTTCCTCTTTCGAGTTTGCGGAATGAATTGTCGATGATAGATTCTGCCTTAAAAGAAGTAGAACAACTGAAAGGTTCGCAATCATCTCTTTATGTTATATGCAGAAGGGGAAATGATTCTCAGATTGCAGTTCAAGTTCTAAATGAAAATGGTTATTCTATGGCCAAGGATGTCATCGGAGGACTAGAGGCATGGGCAAGTAATGTCAATTCCGACTTCCCTGCTTACTAGTTGCAATGCAGAGAACATGCCATTTTCATAGCTATTTATTAATTTATCCTTTTTTCAGCATTGCTTGTGTTGTAATTTGAGCAGATGTCTGGCTGACGGCATCATTTCATGATTAGAATCGTAGGACTTTCTCATAATTGAGAACTACCATATGCAAGCCGAAGTTAAATTAATGTATAAGGGGACTTGTGTTAAAAATCTTGAAAAAGAATTTTTTTAAAAAAATTAAATTTTAAGGTATTTGTGTATAAAAAATTTTAAATTTTTTCGTTACTGGAAGTATAAATTTTTTGTCAATCCAAAAAAATTTACAAAAAATTCATAATAATATATTATCTTATGTTTCTTGTTCGACTTTCGTTGAAGATTTCAACACTCGTAACTTTTACCCGATCTCTTTTGATTTTCGTTGCTCATTTTTAACTACTCCGCCTCTTCTGGCATTTCCTATCGATGGTCACGTGAAAGACCATGTAACGTTGTAACCACGGGAAGGTTTGACTATTTTCGACTTTTGAAGGATTTGTGGTTATGTCGAAGTCCTCGACTCTAGTAGAGTGCAACATATATAAATATGATTAATATAAATAATTATAATGAATTTGAATTTTGTAAAATATTAACGTGAAATTAAATTTTAATAAATGTAAATTAATTTTCATTATTAATGTATTATTATTGAAGTTAAAATAGAATTATATTTGAAATATCAAAATATAGAATGTTTACATATTTTGTTTAAATTAATTCTTTAAAATTTTTATAACGTACACTAATAATCTTAAAAAAATTATTTTCTAATTTTATTTTATTTTTCACCTTTTAAATTTTTGACGTACAGATCCTCAATCTCACAAGATTTTCCTTGCAAATATATATATATATATATATATATATATATATGCAAGAAAATATAAATTTTTGTTATTTAATCTTTTTTTTTTGAAGTTCTGGTACAGTATATCTTTAATTTTGTTGTGCAACGTCATGCTCTTAAAGTTGCTCGGCAAATCAACTCTGATGAACTCATTCTGTGGAGACTACCGTTGATTTCAGATATTTTCCATATAATCTTTACTTTTAAAATTTTTTATATCTAACGTTTTCAAATTTTTTGGTGCGACGCCATATCAAGCCCAATGGATTCTATGGAGACTACAGATAATTGGCATATGCTGATTCAAGATAATGTTTGGGAAGTTCATCATATACATATAAAATATTGTATAAATTCTTATATAAAAAATCACCTAATTATCATGACAAATTTTTATATATACATTTTTATTTCACAATCTACTATACAACTTTAACATAATTTACAAAACTACTATTTAACTTTACACAATTTTTAGAATTGAAATTGGAGTTTTGTTAACAACCTTCAAATTTTGAATTGACTTATGGTTCACAACCTAAATATTTTATAGATTAAGAGTTTATTTGGAAATAAAATTTGTAGAAATTTTTATTGTACAAAATATATGTTTTAAATCACTAGAAAAAAGAAGAAGAAGAAATTTTCTTACCTCAACAAATCATGTTCACTAAAACAATATGAATTCCAAATCACCAAATTTATTAGCAGTGTCAAACAAAGCCTAAACATCTGGTTTACATGCTTAGAAATATATCATAGTTGAGCTCAAACATGAATAATCGAACGGTTGAATAATACAACACATGATACGGTGAAACACAGTATACATTTACATACGTGTAACATAAATATAACATTATTTTTATACGTATAAAATGACTGATTGAGAATAAAAATGTGTAAATGTACTACGGTTTTGTATAACATCTGAAAATATAATAACAAGTATGTACCTTTTGAAGGAATTATAATTTTTACATTATATTACATTACATGATAGATGCGCATAATTTATATACATATAACATGATTAATCGAAAATGTAGAAAAAAATCCAAGAAAATCAGAAACATATAAAGAAGTGAATTTGGGAATAACGAAAAAAATGACAAAGAAACAAAAAATATAAACAAGCAAATAGATTATGACGAGGATTTTATATCCGTACCAGAAGTCTTTTAGAGGAAACCCTGCAACGTAGAAAGCAATGAAGGATAGAAAAATACATCATGACTGACTGACTGCAATATAAGCCGTGGTGAGGCTTCTTTCAACATCTTGTACCGTTCTATTGCAATGAAACATTTTCTGATCCCTCCATTTATTGCTGATGAAATACAACCAATAAAACTTAGAGGTGCACTCATGGAAGAAACCAGAAACTTCAACATCTTGAAGAACAATGGGATCGTGCATCCAGAAGAAAATAGCTGGAATTTGTCAGACTCGCCAACTTGAAGGAGAGCTTTGACGTTTTCCACAAAAAACTGCAAAAACCATCCGAGTGAACCAGAAAACGGTAAGGCAACGTGTAAGTCACTCCAAAGAAAAGAAATTGCCCCTTCAAAAGTGTTACATGAAATGGAATTTTAGCGGTTTGTAAAATGACTTAGGATTGGAAAATTATAAAATGTCATTTCATGGTGGCATATTATATGTGCACATCCTTTCATTGTCAAAGAACACAAAATGATAAAAAACTTCAGATTGGTTACCTTTGGAAATCTAAAAAGTCAAGTAAAGTAGATGCTATCTAAGACAGCATATCCAGTAGCAACTCCACCTTCATTTGATGAAGAAGCTTTAGTGCGCATCAGATAACCACATTGGTCATTCATAACCACTTTGTCTTTGTTTCTAAAATCCCGCATTCAAGATTCAATAAGGTTTTCTGTAGCTTCATTAAGCAAGCAAGGAAAAAAAGAGAGTTTTGATATTGAACAAAATTCACCTCAAATAAGCACCAAATATTCCAAGCTCTGATATCGCATTATCTTGATGGCAAGTGCCATCCCGAACCATATATGCTGGTGATTCTTTTGGAAAGATCCTCTGCATTAGAATATAAGCAGCATGTTGTTCACTTCCTTCGGCCTGCAATTTCGCTAGGGTATCCCTGACATCATTGTCATAGACGTTGTTCCCTGATGGTGGCAGAGTAAGAACATAAGATCAACGAAAATGTATAGAGAACATGTACAAGTTCTGAAAGATTCTGATGGCTAACCTCCTCCCTCTCTTTGAGGTTTCAGTACAAACAATTCTGGCCTTTCGATGGCAGTGTTCACCATATCTGAGTTGTCTAAGCTCCACAATCCAGCAAAAACTTTTTGCAATTTCTCAATGTCATCCTTGTTTTCTAAGAATCTAGGCACAAATGATATAAACGGCATTGATTGTTCAAAATGTCATTATGTAAAATACAAATCAGTTCTCTAAGAGAGAAAAATTCACAAACAGGTAGTTTTTTTTTTTTTTTTTTGACACAAACAGGTAGTTGGATAGAACTACATAAGGTTACGATAACCTGAAAGATGACCTCAATATTAACACAAGAAAATCCTTGTCTTAACATTATGATGTACATTAAGGAACGATATTTATTACACAACTGGTTATTTTTTGGGAAGTTGCTAACCTTTCAAGTACATGAGGTTTGGCCAATTCTTGCTGGATCTTCTTGGTTCCTACCAAATGGTAGGATATAGATGGGCATTTAATAGCAGAAGACTCTTCCATCAGAAACCTAGCCCTCCATTCCTTGTGAGATAAGCATATTAAAAAAAATAAACATGAGCATTTTGCCCCAACAAAGTTCCAGCAACAATCATATACACTACACAAATATTAAAACATAAAATGTGCACAAAAGACTAAAAAATGAGATGACCGCATACAGCTTCTGATGGATAGTCATTTGGTGAATAACCAGCTCGGAAATAGACAACTGCAACAGTACAGCTACCTCTGTAATTCATGCAAACGCACTAAAAATTGTAAATGAAATAATAACAATAACATTAGAGCAGTAAATCTACAGTAAAAACTGAATCTTATTCTTAATAAAAAATTGATAAATTAACTACAGAAATTTCATACACTTGGAGAGTTCCATCTGGGAGAACCATCCCTTCAGCATCTATTTCGGCTAAAGTTTTCCTGAGTGTTGTTACATTATGTGTACTAAGATGTTAAGAAAAACATGGCATTTCTCAGTATAATCAAAAAGGCACCAATAGATAGTTGTTGATGGGAAGCAATGCCCAATATCAAAGTAGCAAACCTCTTTCACCAGAAATAAGAACATTGCCTTTATCAACAATTTTCACAAAGAACAACAAAGTTAATTTACTTCATTTGTTAAGAACTCCAGTCAGCAAATATTACAACATTTGACCAGATGCAAGCACTAGAAATATATGCGATTGATTTTCAAATAAAAAGATATCTTTCCTTAAGCACAGCAGAAACCCAGTGCTGATCATACATATTGCGCTCTTCAGGTTGGACAATCACCAGAACTACAGCTCTGAAAAAAGTGAATGATGTTGTAAGCCATAATGATATATTTAGTAGATTTAAGAAATAGAACATCAAAATTCATCAGTTTCAAAACCTTGGGTCATTATACTCATTCCACGCTTTTGCTAGAGCCTCAGCGTATCGAATCACAGCTGTGTTACCAGGAACTTTTCTTGAATCTAGTCCAAGGAGTTTCCCATAGTGGTTAAGCAAGTTCCTGCAAGATATGGAGAAACATATACAAAAAAAGCTGATTTTTGAATGCAATAATGGAGACAGTCAATAAGAAAGTAATAAATGATCAAAGCCTTTAAAATTGAAGAAACTAAACTGCAGTAATAGTACCATCAACAAATTGACCAGTACATGTGCTGAAACTAAGCAAGTTCTTGTTTCTCAAATGAAGTAGTTTGAACTTTCACAAGAATTTCATGGAGGATAAGATGATGGTTGGGAATGGTTCTATCTTTCTAGGAAGCATTGATATGATTTGGAGATTCAGATACGACAATATTTGGATGGAGGAATTCAATATTTTTCAAAAATTTAGTATAAGACTTGGCTTGGATAACATTAAACGAAAAAGTATTTAAATATGAGAGTAAATTCCTTGATGGTACCTTAAACTTTAAAATAAACCACTTTGATAGTTACATTATGTTAAGTTTTTATGTTTTATGAGTTTGTCAAACAAAAATGCCCTTATCCTTCATGGTAGATTATTTGTAACCTAGTTTTACATTTTTGTGTTCTGATTTTAAGTACTTGTGACTTGGTTTTACATATTCATAACACTACTCAAAAATTTGTAAAATTCTCACTTCTCATTTGTGACATTGTTGTGTTATAGGATCAATAGACTCACAAAAGAGAAGATGAATAATGAATGTTAAAAATTTTGAATAAATTAAAGAATATTAGAATAATTTGCAATGATATTCAAAGAATAATCACTAATTATAGTGGCAGTGATCTAACCTAAGTGAAGAGATGAGGAGCAATGAGAAATGCACAAGGAAATTTATAGTTGTTCACTTAAAACCCATGTTACTACATCCATTCCTCAAGCCTCCTACTTGAGTTCTATACTATCAAGTGGTGTTGTGTTCCTACTTGAGTTCTATACACTCCATCGTTACAATCTCCTTGACAAACCCATTATTCCTAGGTTATATCATTCAAGCACATCAACCATATGGATACAGACTATTTGAGTATGGGACTAAATAGTCCCACATTGGTGGTGTGAACATCGATGTGATCTTGATATGAGGTAGACTCTCTCTCCTATCAAACTAATTTTTTTAGGATGAGTTCTCTCACCATGTAGTATAGGATATCGGTTCGTAACAAGTGGTAATAGAATCTATATGATTTGAATTAGGTCTTGGGTTATGCCAAGGGTCTATCCATCAGAAGGGAGTGAAGTGGCGCCTAAACACTTAGAGTGGGCCACCAATGAGGATGCCAGTGTAGGAACCATGGTGGGCATTGATATAGACTATTTGGGTATGAGACCAAGAGACCAAATAGTTTTACATTGGTGGTGTGAACATCAATGTGATCTTGATATAAGGTGAACTCTCTTCTATCAAGTCGGTCTTTTGGGATAAGTTCTTCCACTACGATTGTCTATAACACATATAATTTATAAAATATAATTGTTATTCAAACATTAAAAACACAAAAAAAGAGTTAAAATACCATAAAATTTTCAACATCATGCAGTATATAACATTTAATATTAGTAATCACTAATCTAACAAGGAAAGAAGAGGGTGCATCTCATAGCATCTTCTCATTAATTTGTGTATTTCCCACAATCAATTATTGGATTCTTCCACATAGATTTAGCATGGCACTATGATAATTTTGCAGTTCTGCCCAAACTTTACTAATTTGATGATTTGACCATAATGTGTAATCATTAATTTCCCACAACCATCATGTTGATTGTTAATTTGATTGAAGCTTTTCTGATATTCTTTATTTGAAATCAGTAACTCTATCACTCCATTATAAATTTGTACAAGTTGAGCTACAACAGATATATCTTCTCCTTCGCTTTCAACATCCTCCATTTATTCATCCTTATCATTATGATTTTTTCCTTGGTCATAATCTTGGAGATGATTTTTATATCCAATGGCTTACTTCTTATATCCATACCTTTGTGGCCCCTAAAATAAACTCCAAACAATGAAAGAATTTTAGTGATGGCGGCATTGTAGAAAACCTATTTGCTGCTACTATGTATGCACTTAACCTTACTATAGTGGTTAATTAATTTATCTTATTAAGGCTCTCCTGAATATGCCTGTCCTTTCCAATAACTCAATTTATTTCATTAATTTTCCAATGAAGTTTTAGTAGGAGAGTATGATATCAACTCCTCTACATGAAATATCCAAAATATTACTTGAATTTACTCATTTAGGGTATACACGACTCTTATGTTATAGGAAGTATAGTAATATGATAGTAAATATTTAAGGAAATCCCCAAATTAGTTTGATCCACCTGTGTTAACTATTTTCTCATTTTAACTTTCTTTGGTATGGCTGACTCTCCAAAGTCTGTTTTTTTTATCGATTTACCCCATTTTAATTGTAAATAAAATCTGAATTTGAGCAAAACAGGAGAAAAACAACTAACCGAATTGCATATTGATTTTCTGATAAAGAGAAAAATAAGTTTAAATATAGCATAGAAATGCCACAATGGAAAAAATACCAAAAGAATCAAGATTTAAGATTTTGGTATAGAAGTACTCTACCTATGAAGATCACTAACAAGACAACTGAGACCACAAAAGGAGATAGAGATTGTATTAAGCTCTATTTGATATAGTAAACCTGTTTCTGCATCAAGCATGTAATCTGATCGATGAAGGCCTAACCGTATATCCTGGGATAGAAATGGTAAATATAATAAGACATCTTCTCCAAGCAAATCTAACCACTGTTGTTTTATAGTATATATAATTCATAAGATTGACTATTCATAGCTATTCACCTCCTTTTTACCAGCTTTCATCATCTTATAATGTAAATCTAAAAGTCTACTTGTAAAGGCATCCACTTTCTTAGTCCTGCAAGATAAACAAAGAATTGAGGCATTCCAAAAGACCAGGAGGCCTGAACAGAAGATTGGAGATGTGAAATAGCCATAGATTTAAGTGTTGCTTCTTGTTGGATTTAGATTGAAAAACTCACAGATGTTGATAAAATTTTAACATATCAAAATCATTATAGTAAAGAAAATCATCTTTTGCTAAAATTATCATGTTGATGTCATATAAACGTCATGTAATAAAGTTGAATAACCAACACTAGTAGATAAACTTTTATGTATATGTTAAAGTTTTATTCCATGCACACAGCATACAATTAACTTAAATATAAACAAATGTTTTTGGAGGAAATCACAGTTCATCACAGTACCTTTGTCTTTAATATTACTGGACATTTTGATGATATAGGTGAAGGTGGATGCATTGTGATGACCCTTAAAGAGATTGTTATTAGTCATAGGAAATCATTTCCGATAAATAATGATCACACAATGAAGTAGGATGTATAACTTCCAAACTAGAACTATTATCCTAACCCCTTAATTATGGATCTAGATAAAGATCAATTTATTAGTTATTACAACATTTACTCCAACAACAGTATGTGTACCAATGAAATGAGGGTTATGGCAAGGAAAGTTAGTAAAGTGCACGATAGAATTTTTAGACCATGGTAATGGCAAGGGGCTACTGAGGATGACACTCAGGTTCGTTTGATTACATGGCAAGAGCTTTGCAAACCAATAAAGGATGGAAGGGATTCTGGGGCTTCTTTCATTAAAATATTATAATTCTACTCTTCTTTGTAAATGGTGGTGGTTCTGCTATGAAGTTATTTATCATCTTCCCACAAATCTTCTCCGCAAGAAGAGATCCTTAGGCTATTGTGGGAGAGACATTACTCCTGGGACCAACAAGGCACCACCAAGTAAAAGAGTGTTGGTGAATCTAGGGGAAACAAAAAAGACATAAAGAAAAAGTAAAAATCACATGGTCAGAAATAGTGAAAATAGTTTTAAAACCATATAATGTAGTGAAAAATATAGCAGTGATAGAAATAAATAATGAAGAAAAGATTCATGTTGTCGTCGTCTTCACATAATGGGATGCATTGATTGCTGTTGTTGAGCCCTGTACATCATTGGAACTTGGAACAAAAGCTGAAGAATCAGAAAGATACCTGGACAGTGATTCTTGCAGAAATTCTCCATCCAAGCTCACACGATCAACAAGCTCATTAAAAACAGTGGTCAGCTCGCATGCTTGCCTCCAACCGTTTTTAGGGAATGGCGTTGGAAGAAGAGAAAAGGGAGCATGAGTAAGACCTACACCTGGAACAGTACTTGACCTCTGAAAATTGATCATTACACACATTAGATCAAACTGAAACTGCAAAATTTATTAACGACCACTTACAATTGAAAGACAGAAACATAGACCGTTGTGCAACAAGAACAGGAGCTCATTCAGAAACAAAAAACCGAGGTCCGAAATACCATCTCTGACATTATATATAACCAATGACGTCTTTCTGTCGGTTTTTATCATTATATATGTATAAACCATATCTTGCCAAATATCACAAATGGACATCTGGTAAAAGGCGGTATTGAGTGTTGCACGTAATCGAGTGATGCATCCGATCAATCCCAATCACGCCCTAATCCACGCACCAAGGACTTGGAATTCCGGTAACACCACATTCTTACGTTTAGGACTTCGATCATCGACATTGATCTCAAGCATAAATCATCCGTCATTGCCAGCAAAGCAGAAATGCCAAAATAAGTAAACAGCGATAAAGGAGAATTCCTCTTTTTCCAAAGATTCCCAACTCCTCACCTGGACGTTCCTGTCGCCAACAAGCAGGCCATGAAGCGAGCTCCACACGAGAGCCTCGGACACCATCTCCCCCACCAACTCCTGCGTCACGGCCGCACTACGCGTCTCCGCAACCACCGCCGCCCCGTCGTCGCAGCCCTCCTCTTCTGTGCCATGCAGGAAGGGGGAAGACATGTTGCGGACGGCGGCGGCCCGGGATCGCGGGAGGAGGAATTGCCGCCGGTGCCGGACGACGCAGCGACGGTCGACGGGAACCCGGAGGCGAGAGATGGAGATGAGGTCGGAGGCGGGGGCTTTGGACGCGAGGGAGGAAGATGGGAGGGAAGGGGCGGAACGAGATGTCGCAGGGGAGCAGCCAATGCCCATCACCAGACTACGACCGAAGAAAGTTGTCCAAGTGGTGGAGAGTTTCTAGTCAACGTCACTCGTCGGTTGTGTTTGTCTCTGCGTCATATTATGTAATTACTTTTTTTTATTATATATTATAGTATTTTATAATATATTTATTAAATAATTTTTAATTTTTATTATTATTTATAAATTAAACTAATATAATTATATTTTTATCGTATATTGTAAAATTTAACTTACATCACAAAAATGTCTAGAAAAATGAATCCAGTGTCATTTACATTGAAACTAGACACCATTTACAACCAAAGGAGGAGCCACTCATCATTTATTTACATCAGGATTATTTATCAACTTCACTTTTTCATTTTGAAAATAAGAAAATAATTTTTAGATAATCAATTTTGAGATAAAAGAAAGAGAAAGAGTGATTCTGATAATAAAAGAAGTAGATTAAAAAATGTAAATATTATCATAAAAATAAGAATATTTTTGGAAATAAAAAAATGAAGAGAAGTGATAATACCTTAATTATATGAATTTTTATCAAAGAGGAGTTTTTGTCATATGAAAAAGGGTAGAAAATAAAAATAATGAGAATTTAATTCTTATTATGATATATTTGTACATAAAATATCTTACGAGAAATTTTTTTCTATGTAAAAGTGATACTATTGTATGGATGAGAATTTTTTTCCACCCCAACCAATACATAAAAAATGATAAAAAAAGAAGTTGTTCGTTCCATAGTTGTCACTTGAGTCTCTTTCATTGGGCTTGCCTGCTCGTGCCTGTCCTCGTCCTCACCTGAAGTAGGAAAAAACTCATGTTAGATGCGTTCAGGAAAGAAGGGTTGGGTGAAATAAAAAAAAAGAAAGAAGAAGAAGAAGATATTATATTTTACGAAGGAAATATTTAATATTTTAGTTTACAAAAATGTATTATATTTTTTTATTAAAGTATTTATTTTTTATATAATAATATAAAATTAACCATATTAAAATTTAAAATTATTCACTTTTTAAAATTTCAATTTTTATAAATTTGTATATTTATACAAACACCAAAATTTTCAATTTCCACCATTTCACATATACCAACACTTTTGCTGTGAATTGGTTCCAAACATTTCCCATTGTAAATTAAATTTTCATAATTTCTTTTCTCAACATTTTCGACAACACAAAGTCTACTTACGTTATACTTTTACTAAGGATCCGTTTGTATATTTAAAAATGATGAAAAATAAAATGACGAAAATTTTAGAATAAATGGGAAATAAAAATGATAGGATTTAACGAAAAATTGTAAAATGAGAATTGTTTTTGCGTGTATGAAAATTAAGAGAAATTTCAAATTTTAGAAATTTATTGGATACTTGTGCGAATTAATAAGAAAGTTTAATAAATTTTGAAATAATGAAAGTTATTAAAAATTTAATTTTTTAATAATGAAAATTTAAGTTTTATAAAAACATATAAAAATAACATTCATTAGTCTTATCAATATGATCAAATACTTCATCATAATATTATATTATTTTTATTTTAATAATATTTAATAACAATAATAAAAAATTTCTTATTATTATTATTTTATTTTTTATATTTTCCTTTTTTTTCTTTTTCTTTTTGTCTTCATCATCAAAAACTATAACACCAGTGAATTTACTCAAAAGAGGTAAGACAATGACAACAATTACATATGCAAGACCAGAAGCTAAAGGAAGAATGAGCAATGACAGTGATTCCACACACAAAAAAGGGAAAATCGTGGGCAAGTGCAAGAGCGAGTTGTGTGCAAGCAAAGATGTATGAGCAAGACAACTATTTGATGATCGTCAGGGTCACTAGTGACAATGTATCTAAGTATCTTCACCAACATCGCTCACGTGCATGAAAGAAGATTTCATAGTGTTTCCAAATGGATGGGGGGAAAAGATTAATTGAGAAAATGAGGAAGTACGTTCATTTTCCATGATTTTCTTAATGTACATCACAATTTCATGTTTTCATGTCAGTACAATATGATCTAATTTCAACACATACACTAACACAACATGACACAAATAATTTTAATTTTTTTTAAAATTTTGTATTTATTTTAATATATTTTTAAAATTATATACATGGTATATAACTTAATTTGAATCTTGTTTTTAACCATCTTTTAGTATTTATAAATCATATTAATGATTTATTAATTTTTAATAAAATAAAAATAATTAAAAATTGAAGCATACCGAACCAAGTCAATTCCTATTTACCTAAGAATTCATTTTCGGTAAGATTTTGTGCACAAACAATCCTAATATGAGTTTAAGATTATTGTTTGGCAATGGGCAGGCCAGGGTTCCCACCTTCTCAGTAGAGCAGATGGTCATTTTGATCCATTAAAATTCTCTAGAGAAGTCCTATAATGATCAAACATGTGTCTAGAAATTCCACTTAAGATAATATTCAGGACAAAACGTTATTTATTTTGCAAAATCAATATCAATTTATCATTAAAGAAATTTCCTGGAAAAGGAACAATTTCAGTGTTACAAGGCTATATATATATATATATCTCTCTCTCTATATATATATATATAGAGAGAGAGAGAGAAAGCAAAAATGAAATCCATCGCCAAAGAGAATGAAAAAAAGAATGCAAAGTATCAAACGAAATAGAGGAACAAATTCATATCAAAGAGCAAAGAACAAGAAAGGAGCACAACCATCACTAAGCTTTTGGTAATGCAGCAGATGGACACTTCCCCAGGGTATTCCATAGTATGTATTCTCCAGAATAAACCTGCATGACACAACATTGATCCAGATGAAAATGGTTTCCGTGTTTTTAGAGATGGTGACCTTCCATTTAGAGATGGTTTCACATTATTTTTCATCATTTTCAAAAGTACAATATCAAAGCCTACTTTAATATGCACAATACTCCCATCCACGTGGGGATACTAAATGGGGAGAATTCTAAACCTTGTCTGCCCTTTGACTTGCTTATCTTTTTTGTAACTACAATTGAGATAATCGTAAGGTTGCACCACAAACCACAACAATCTTCTTACACACGAAATATGTAATAAAATTGTGAGGAAGAATCGGAGTATACCTGCGTCGAGAACTCTACAGGTGCTTTAGCAGACGGATAAACGTTTACCTGCAAACAATAGATGACACAGAAAATACAGTTTATGAGTTGCATGACACAGCATACAGAAAGTACAGCTAGTTACAAGGGAAGATTATCCACAGTGGTTATTGATTTTTCAAACATCAACTTTTTCCAGTTTTCCGTTATTTACGATGTTTTTCCCATTTTTCTAAGATATATCGAAATCTTTTCCATTTAAAATGTTTGGGGGTAGCTTTTGACTGTTACTTAAATGTATCCACATTTTTACTCTAATGATAATCCCTATCTTATCTACATTATATGAAAGATAACTTTCGACTTTGGATATGTGGGCAATCTATTTTATTTCCCAAAATTTGAAGTAAAAATACAATAACATGGTAGAATTCAGACGCCAAGCTTATCTAGTAAAAGCATACCGATTTTGGGTCAATCATCATCCCAGAAAGTGTTCCACCCAAAACCTTAAAAGATACCTGCAAATCACATCGACATACATATGGTAGTTACAAGATAGTATTAGTAACAACAAAAAACCCTAGTCAATACAGAATATAAATCAAGACATCCAGTAAAAACTAATTCAGAACATGCATGCCATTTTGATAGATCAGGACATAGTCTATTATAGCTTGAACTAATCCAGACCCTAAATATTAATGTGTGGCCAGACTAGAAATGGAATTATTTGCCACCAACACTTATTGCATTTCCCAAGAATCTCCATTAACCTCATCAATCTTCTTAACCTTTCTAAACAAGGAAAACACAAATAATATTCAGCAATTAAGATATATTAAAAGCTAAACAAATGAGATCACCAATAGTTACGTTACATTTGGTTGTGTGAAATTGTAAATCATTAACAGAGTTTATGTGAA
>JAMKPZ010006921.1:0-10003 GCA_024699675.1 Amphibolis antarctica
TTTGGAGGAAGACCAACAAATAATAGGAATCATGTGATTATTGATGGAATCATTTACTTTATAACAAGCTGTACACCTCAATATATTAATGAACTTACAATTATTGCTATCAATATTGAAGATGAATCAGTGAAGCTCCTACCTATCCCATACCCTATGGGCGCATTGGCAATTTCATTCTATGATTCAGTCAAGTTGGCTATATTTGGGGGAACTAATGGAGAACCTGAATCTCTGAGTTTAATTCGATGGTGGGATGCTGACATGATATTTAAAATTTGGAAGGTACAGGACATTGCAAAATGGGAATGGAATTAAGTTTACATTGAATTGCAACTGGAGGATCTAGCAGAACCTGACATGTCATATGAAGGAAAAATCAAAGCTTTCTGTTTCATCAATGGAGACTCTTATTTATTATGCATGAGATAGTCTTTATTATTACAAGATCCAGCTATTTGATGGAGGTTGCAATGCTAAACTTATTCATCAATTAACCTTGCCTGCTTTTATAGTGTGGTTACATGAATTAATTCCCTATGCAAATACTCTACAACACTGTGTAGTATTTTTTGTCTACCCAGGTGTTAGTTCGAGGTTAAACTTGTTTACCCATTAACCTGGCCGTGGGTTGTTTCAAAAACTCCCCTGTTGAACATTTGCAATGTTTGTTATTTCTTTTGAAACATCCTTGTTGTATTGTGCTCAAATCTAAATGAACATCTTTGTTGTTTTAGTGCATATTTTTATTAAATCTGAAATTTTATATCATTTACTACAATTGTGATATTATTGTAAATCGATGTACCTATTGTATGACAACATGAAATGGCAGCTAAAACTTATTTAATGACGGTACACAAGCAAATCTTCTTTTATATTTAAATGTTGTATGTTAGGTTGGTGTAGGGATTCATGTCATAGGTTAATCCGAACACCTACAAGAACAATTATGGTTGCTCCATAGGAAGAACAACCTAGAGAACAAACAATAGGTAGTATGTTTTACCCTAATTTAATGGATGAACTTTCCTGCATAACACTTCCTAAATGTGCTAATGACAGATTTGAATTAAATTCTAATTACATCAACTAGTTACCAAAATTTCATGGATTTGAAAAAGAAGATGCTTATTAGTTTTTAAAAGAATTTAATGAAGTTTGCAATATGATGAAAGTATCGAACATGTCTGTTGATGTAATTAAATTACAATATATGTCTTTTGCTTTAAAAGATAGTGCAAAAAGATGGTTATACAGTTTACAACTGAATTCTATTATCACTTGGAATCAATTTTGTTCTGAATTTCTAGGAAAATACTATTCAATGCATGTCACAATTAAAAGGAAAAATGAAATTTTAAATTGTAGACAGAAACCAGTAGAACCTTTCCAGAAATATTTTGCAAGGTTTCGTGACCTCCTAGCTCAATGCCCACATCATGGAGTAGAGAGAGTGACCCAAATTTGAACTATTTATGAAAGAATTGATTATCACACAAAGACACTCTTAGAATCTTTGAGTCAAAATGGATTTCTAAACCAAGGAATAGATAATGCTTAGAAATTTTTAAAAGATCTAGCCAAAAGAACCCAATAGGAGAGTGCTGCTGAGGTAAGTCAGGAACAAATTCCTACCCCTAGGGGAGTTTATATTGTTGAACCACATGTTGCTTTAGAAGCTAAGATGGCTAGCTTGATACATAAAATTGATGAACTACAACTTAAACAAAAGATTGAGCCTACCATGCCTAAATGTACAAGTTGTTTTGCCATAGGTCATGCTATAGAGGATTGTCCTATTTTAAATAACTCTGAAGATGTTAATGCTTTATTTTATAATCAACGTAACAACTCCAATTTCAATCCTACTTATAATCCTAGGTGGAGGAACCATCCTAATTTTTCATGGAAAAACTTAGGCCAACAACCACCTCAATCTGTAGGACAGCCTTTTATTGAATAAAATGCAATGAACAATAGTTCTTTAAATTTAAATCACAACCAATTCATGATCAAAATTTTGAGAAATAATTAGCAAGCTTAATGCAAAAAGTAGAAACAGCATTAAAATCCAATTCTCAAATTGTTGCACATGATCAGGCTATTAAAAGAATTGAGACACAATTGAACTAAATATCTAATTCACTTAATCTAAGAAACAAATGTGCTCTTCCAAGTCAATCTATTTAGAATCCTCGTTTACCTGATGGGTATATAGCTTATGGAGGGGATGAACAACACCACACAGCTTAAGCCAATGAGGCTACAGTTTGGTGGTGTCTGTTTATAAACCACCTGGTTTTCTTGTGAGCCATTAAAATTCCACAAGCATAGATATATAGGAGCACTATTTTTATTTCTTTTATATTGTTTTTGTGAAGAAAAAAATATATTACCTCCTTACCATCATATTTTATTGATGCAAAGCACTTATATTTAATTTCTACAACATTACTTTGCATTTCATATGCTTCATCCTATTAAGTTCAATGCATTATTTAGCATGCATCACATTTTCATGTTTGATGTTGGGGATGTTTATTATATTTAGTATTTATCATGAATTTTCCTATCTATACTGAACTTTTCCATTTATATTGAGGACAATGCAAAGTTTAAGTATGGGGGGGAAGGTTTATGTTTAAGTAGTTTAAGTATGTTAAAAATGTTCAAAATTTTTTAAACTTTTTTTTCTTTTCCGATATGTGTGATTTTCTTTGATTTTCACATTTTTAATATCTTTTATGTTTTTACTCAAGAACAAACCTTAAGGAATATAAGTTTCAAGTGTTGCTATTAGAATTAATGGGAAGACCCTATTATATTAAGAGGAGAATCTCCAAAGCCAATTCCAAGTAACCTATTGCCCTTAGATGAGGTGGATTTCAAATTAATTTGTGCAATGGGTTGAGTCTTCTTGTTTCATTTGAATTAATGCCTTGTTAACCTAGTTTTCTAAAGTGAATTATTTTTCTTTCTCATTACCCCGTTTGAGTGGAGAGATAAACCTATGCCAAGTGCCACCATAAAAATGATCATGAAAAATTTTCCATTTTGGTGAACATTATCTTAAGGTATCTCCCAAACTTTTCTGAGTTAGAGGTTATGTGAAGGAAGGTAGTAAAGGTATGAGCTTTAATGCACCATGGAGTTCATTTGGGAATTAGGTTATTGAGATATAAGGTGGTGAAACTAATCGACTAAGAGTCATTTATTAGTTCTAAGAGTGCAATGCTAGTTATGTCATTTACTTTGTGTTATTTTGAAAAATGAAAAAAAAATGAAAGGAAAAGGAAGTATTGAAAAAAAAAAAATCAAAATCAAAATCAAATATATATATATATATATATAATAGAAAAAGAATCAAAAAAATTTAAGGGATTAATGTCAATATGGGTAGAAAAGGGAAATATTTAAAGTCACTTGGGATGTGAGAATGGAGTAGCATGATAGTATATCAACAGATTCACCTTTTGAGTGATGGTGTATTATTGCCTCATTCCATGTCTACCAATCAACGCGTTTTCCAATATCTTAAAAAGAAAGGGAATATCTTAAATTACCCTCTTTTGTTGGTGAGATGTGTGCCTACTTTAATGATTTAATTTCTAATTGAGAGTAATGAAGGTGTGAATTCCTCTTACTTGTACAAGACAGATGATTCTCATGAATAGGTGACTTTTTATTCACATTTTAAAATGAGTCTATTCAATTTAAGGGCAAGGAGAGGGAGTGTTGTAAGACTGAGCCACCTCATTCTCCTGAAATTTTTATAGCAACAAGTAATTCAAATGATCCTTTGGTTGATTTTGTTTTCCCTTTTTTCTCTCTCTCTTTATTTCTTTGAACTTTGTGGGTGTATCCACTGAAAACCCTCTAGAGACACAACTCTGCCACTATGGTAACCTAGGGGTTTAAAGGCTTGCTGCACTTGCTAAGTGTAATCGTGTTCCCTACGAAAGTGGCCTAACATAGTTTTAGTTAATTTTATTTAGTAATCTTTATTACTTTCATAGTTTTTATAGTTTAAATTTAGTATTTTGCTAAAGGACTAGCAGAACTTAAGTATGGGGAACTTAAGTATGGGGGATTTGTTCAGACTCAAGAGTGTATATTTTATTGATATTAATTCATGCGTTTTAATGAGTTTTAATTACATTTTGCATTGAATTATGATGATTACAAGGTTAACTATACTTTTGAGCATTATGCACGTTTATTCACTTTAATGATGCATGAATTAAGTTTTAAGTCGTGAATTATGTTTGTGGGGATTACCTATTGAAAAAGGTATGAATGATTGATAATTGACTCTTTAGGTTGTTGATAAAATGATTAATTTACAGAAAAAAATCATGATCTTTGTCTAACTGCAAAATCCAAGGGTTAAGCTGTTTACCCATCTTGAGGGTAAACTGGATTACCCTTGAGCCTATACCTTGCTTGTTTTGTACGATGAATTTCATTGATGTAATAACGATTGCAATTATGGTTAAGGTTTAAATGTTATGAATTATTTCTTCTATAATATGATGTGTTTCATGAAAAGTATTCCTTAGGTATTTGCAGGGAAATTCCATGAGCAATTGCAGAGAAGTTTGTATAAGAGTAGAATTGAGAAAATTAATTTAGCTGAAGCTCAACCATAGAGAATGTGGATGGACAAGTTAAAGAAGTAGACTTGTATGAAATGATCTCACATGTCTAGACGTGCGCCACATCCTTGTTAACTACTAGCTCATAAACTGCCACTCTTCCCATCTATAAAGTAGTCCCGAAGCCATGAAACTACCCCCCTCTTCTTCCTCAAAACACCATTCACAGGGCATTCTCCATCTTCCACCTTCCACTCATTCACTTCTTCTGAGAGGAGATTGACAACCTCCTCTTCTCTAATCACTCTCTTAATGTGTTTGTTGTTCTTTTCTCAACTTGAGCGTATCCTTGAAGGAGAGACTCTCAATGTTGACTGCTTCCTTCTCTATTTCTTGGTGTAATTGCAGAGTGACGCCTAAAATCTCATTTCAAGGTCGAAAGGAAGGTCTGCCAAATTGACAACTTGGTGGACCAAAAGTAAAGACAAAGAGAAGTTCTTAGCCTGAGCAAGTTTCGAAGGGAGGAATTATAGTGAAGCATTAAGTGTTCTTTCCTTTTTCCTTTTCTTTATTTTTACTTTTCCTTTATATTTACACTTGAATTTACAAACACCCATTTTATTAACTCAGTTACAATATTTAGAGAATATTTTTAGGTTTACTGTAGTGTTGAATGTTGCATTTTAATTTTACAAGTTATTCGTACTGTATTGTATTTCATACATTGTGTTGTTTGTTGTGTTTTAAAATATTTAAAAAGATCAAAAATATAAGTATTCAACTCTTAAAAGTTTCAGCTAATTCAAATCGTACTGTTTAAACATCTAAAACTCACTTTTATCGCACAACCCTCAGGTAAGTTTGAGGGTAAAGACATTTACCCACAAGCTACCTTGAGGGTTAAGTACTCTCTCTGGACAAAATGACAAATTTTATGCAAATTGAAAGTATATAATCTTAAGACTTAAGAGGAATTAAATATTTGGAAGTAAAACTCATTAGATAGAGTCTTTCAGTGCAAAATTTGAATCATTTACTAAAAGACTAATTTTAAAATCAAAATGTTCTAGGTGGTGAAGGAATTAAAGTTAATGAAATATTCTCTAGAAGGTACAATTTAATAGGTATTTAAAGGGTATCCTAGCAGTTAATTGGAACAGAGTAACTGTAACATTACTTAAAAGAAATATAATCACTTGTTCCATTAATTGAATACATTAATTTAGCTAAACACCAAGAAAAACTAATCTCTATGGACAAACCCGTACTTACACACTAATTACATTTGAACCCGTGCACTTGCGATGAAATTAAAATATTTCGAACACATAAATTATTAAGAAGTGATCTGTAAAAAATGTCCAAACATCTCTGTTAGAAGTTATCGGTGCAGGCACTCCATGTAGTCTAACAATCTCATTAATATACATATTCGCCATCCCTTGCAGGGGTAGACCAACCACAAAAGCCAGAAAATGCGCTGACTTGGTTAACCAGTCAACAATCACCCAGATGGCGTCATTTTAATGGATCGTTTATGGCAATCCCATCACGAAGTCCATCATGACGTGCTCTCATTTCCATTTTGGAATGGGCAGTGATTGTAGCATCCCTGTTGGCCTTTGATGCTCTACTTTGACTTGTTGGCATGTCAGGCATCGACTAACATATTCAGCCACCTCTCATTTCATTCCAACCCACTAGAAATTCCTTTTTAAGTCATGATACATTTTAGTACTCCCTGGGTGAATTGAATGAACGATGTGCTTCTTCTAGAATTTGTTCCTTTATCCTAGGACTGTCAAGCACACACAAGCGTCCTCTATATTGTAATAGTCCATCCCTTGAATTGGAAAAGTTTGCTTGATGCTCTTTCGCCACTGATTCCTTAAGTTTCCTCATCTTAGGATCTACATCCTACTCATCCTAGATTTGCTAGAGGAGTGAGGGCTCTAATGAGAGATTAGCCAACCAAGCCCCAAACTTCGATGTTAGGACTTCAATCCCCTGCTTTTCTAAGTCCATTTTCAACTGTTGTTGAGTAGTAATCATCATGGCCACATTCCTGGACTTCCATTGACTTAATGCATCTACTACGACATTTGCCTTACCTAGATGATACTTTATAGTGACATCATAATCTTGTAAAAGCTCTAGGCAGTGCCTCTATATTAAATTTAGCTCCTTTTGTATGAAAATATACTTCAGATTTTTGTAATCTGTATAAATTTCACAGGTGGCACCATATAAGTAATGCCTCCATATCTTTAAAGCAAAAATTACGGTGGCCAATTCTAGATCATGAGTAGGGTAGTTATCTTCATGGGTTTTTAGCTGTTTGGAAGCATGAGCTATAGCTTTTTCTTCTTGCATGTGAACACACCCCAACCCCTTTAAGGAGGCATCACTGTATATTACAAATTTCTTTTCTGGATCTAGCACTGGTAGGATGGGCACAATAGTCAATCATTCTTTCAAAACCTAAAAACTTCATTCACACTCTTCAATCCACATGTACATCATATTCTTGCGTGTAAAGTGAGTCAACGGTAAGACTAATTGAGCAAATCCTGCCACAAATCTTCTATAATAACCTACTAGCCCCAAGAAGTTATAGACTTCTATTACCATGATTGGCCATCCCTAACCTCATATGGCTTCAATCTTGGTTGGGTCTACTGACAACCCTCTTCTTGAGACTACATGTCCTAAGAAGTTAACCTATGACAATCAAAATTCACATTTTCTGTACTTGGTGTACAACCCTTGCTCACTTAACACTTGGAGCACCATCCTCAAATGTCTCGCATGGGCTTTTGGACTGCTAGAGTATATACTAGTATGTCATCAATGAAAATTACAACAAACTGATCTAGGAAGGGCTAAAATATTCGATTCATTAGATCCATAAACATGGAAAGAGCATTGGTGAGCCCAAAGGGTAGCACCAAAAATTCATAATGGCTGTATTGGGTACAAAAAGCTGTTTTAGGTACATCTCCCTTCCTAATTTTTAACTGATGGTACCTGGAAAATACTGTGGCTCCCTACAACTGATCAAACAAGTCATCCATTCTCAGCAATGCATACTTATTCTTTGCCATTATTTTGTTTAATTCTTGATAGTCCACACATAATCGCATGTTATCATCCTTCTTTTTAACAAAAAGCACTAGGGCACCTCATGGTGACGTGCTAGGTTGTATGAATCCCTTGTTGAGTAACTCTTGTAATTGAGTTTTCAATTCTCTCAGTTCAACTAGGGGCACGCGATAGGGAGGTCGCAAAATAAGCCCCACTCCTTGCATTAACTCAATGGAGAATTCATCTCCTGGTCTATGGGTATCTTCGATAATTCTGTGGGAAAAATGTCATTAAACTCCCACACCATTGGGATAAGTTCTAGTGGGGTTTCTATCACACTAGTGTCTTCCACTACTGCCAAGTATCCACATGGGTTTTTCTTTAAGACTTTATTTACTTTCAAGGTGGTAAGAATAGTGCAGAAGGTCTTACTTGGATCCCCAAAGCAGAATTCCGATTGTCCCAATATTCAAAAATACACTCATCTTTGGCAGCAATCCATATATGCATGGTGTAGACCTAACCAGTCCATTCCCAATATTACATCAAAATCTTTCATTTCTAATAAAAATAGATTTACCTCTAGTAACTGGCCACCCATAGCCATTAGGCATGAAACACATGCCTGGTTGCTCATAAGCTCCCCAGCCAGGGTTCCCATCATCAAAGTATATGTTAATTGGGCCCACAGGGCCCTGACTTGACTTGCAAACTTGTTGGAAATAAAGGAGTGAGTAGCCCTAGGATCAACTAGTGTGTGGGCTGGTGTGGAATAAACGTGAATCGTACCTGTCACTACTTCACCATTTTTTGCATTTTGCTTAGTTAGAGCATAGATTCTTCCTAGTGCAGTTGTCACCACAGATTTTCCTTTCCAATCTAATGCTTGATACTGTACACAAGGCTCCTCCTATCCCATATACGGTGGTGGCTCCTACCTTGTTGGGGGTGGCGCATGTGACTCGAAAGAACTTGGTTGTTGATACATCCCCTGAGTCTACATTTGAGATGGGGGCACGCTTGACCCTGCTTGGGACTGGTAGGATTGTGCTGTCTTTTTCTATGGGTAATTCATCTTTATGTGACCTAGCTGGCCACATCCATACACGTGCCTTCCCCTAACCGTCAGCATCCTGAGTGATGCTTTCCACACTTTGGGCATTGCTCTAGTTTGCCCCTTTTTCTTGTTCTCTGGTTAGAGTCCATTTTCTTTTTCCTTACTGGCTACTTGAACTTGATGATTTAGTAGGGCTAGACCAGGCAAGTTGAACTGGCACCCATCCTTGCGGTTGATGAAACCTCTATTCTTCTCGTTCCTCTTCATCAATGGTGCACAAATTACGTTTGGATTTTTTGGCTATATCTACTGCCTCTCCATATGTAGTAGGGTGAGCCACATCAACACTATGACGTATGCGTGGTCATAACCCTTCACAGAATTTGGTTATCCTATTATATTCTTTTGCCACTAGGTGGGGAGCAAAGACAGACATCTTGGTAAATTGCAGTTCGTACTCAGCCACTGTTCGACGTCCTTGCTCTAATTTCTAGAACTCTATTTCCTTTATAGTGCATACACTACGTGGAAAATACTTGTCGCTAAAGGTGCTCTTGAACACTTGCCATGTAACTTGTCCCACCATGAGTTCCTTTAATCGTTGCTCTACGTCTCACCATTCACTTGCTGACCCACGTAGCATATGCCCAACAAGCTTCACTTTTTCTAGTGTACACCATCTTGTGGAAAATCTTTTCCACATCGTTTATCCACTGATAAGCATCTAGTGGCTCGCTCGATAATCTTGTAAAAATTGGAGGGCCCAACTGCATGAAATCTGCTAAGAGGCCCGCTGGACCCCTATGACCCATGGCCCCCTGTATCAACCCTTACACCACAGCCTCTACAAATCCTTCAGGCGCATTCAATCCCCCTTGTTGTTGTGGGGTTGAGTTCAGTCCTATGCTAGAGGACCCACTTGGTTCTTTCTCCATACCTGTAAAACATTCATCATAAGCAATGATCTTAAAATCTTAACTTAAATCATTGTCTTTGCATACTCATTGTAACTTCAAAGTCACATGCTTCTTGTTTCTAGCCAAACTTGGCTTTGATACCAAAAATATTGTAACATCCCAACTATATCCTTGGAATATACAATATAACCATAAACATTAAATACATGCATGTTCTTGGTTCATAAATCACATAATGAAAGAAAACATTGATTACATGCATATCCTTGATTCATGGTAAACACAGTAAGCATCTACAAGGCCTCCCTATAGTTCGACCTTACCTCATACTAACAAAAAAAAAAAAA
>JAMKPZ010006922.1:0-11730 GCA_024699675.1 Amphibolis antarctica
GTTTGTAATGATAGAATGTTGCTGATTATTTAGTGATTATTGATAGTTTATTGATATATTTTTGATCTTGATTTTATTTATCTATAGATTAGTATTAGTTATTAACATGTTTTTGTACAAAAAATTTAACTTCAAAATTAAAACTTGCAATGCTATTTCTGAAATTATATCCACAAAATTTTACATAGGAAATGTAAAAATATTTAATTTTACCTTTCTATTTTATACGCTCAGAAGAGTTTGTAAAAAAATTTGAAATTCTTTTTTCCAATTTTAGGTATTTGTGTATTTCAAAAAAATTAAAAAAAATTTAAATTTTTCTATCACTACAATTATAAATTTTTTTCATCATTTCTTTGAAAATTTTGCGGTTAGTAGAAATTTTATTGTAATATATTTTTTTGAATTTATGTCTTGTCCAATATCTTCGTTAAACTTATAGTTACGATGAAAATAAAATATTTATTTATTTATTTATTTTTACTAAATTTTTATTTGGGAAATTTTCGACATTTACAGACGTAAGTGTGGGGTTATTCACAGGAGAGGGATGGTGCGCGCCTGTCGTCCGAGGGGACTGCCTCTGCGCGCCCAATTACCGCCAGATGCCTTCACCGTACCTCTGTCGTCGCGGAGGAGCGGCGACGACGCGAGCACAGATCTCGGAGAACGGACGGACGCCGCCGCGGCCGCGAGTTGTTCGGAGTCGGATGTCTTCATTGAATGCATCCAACACGAGGTATTATTTGCAAGTTGGAGTTAATTAGTTAAATAACTTTTACGTGTATTTTATAAATTAATCCGATTTTAATTTTAATTCTACGTAACTTCTTATATATCTTCGTATCATATAAATTTTCATCACATAATTTATTATACAATTTTAATATTATTTATTTTATTACTTTCTTTAACGATGATATACATATTTTTTAATTTATTTTTATTATTATTAAAATTACTATTTCTTTTTTCTTCTATTTCAAAACTATTCTCTTACAAATCACTTTTTCCACCTTCCTTGAAAATTAGTATTGATAGAAATAACTTCTAAAGAAAATTAAACAGATACAACAGATTATTACTGTAGCAACTCCAATCTTTTAACCCTGTGTAACTAACTGCTCTTACGTTCACTTTTGAAAAAATTAGAAACTACTTTTACGCAGTTTCTTGCGACTTCTCGCAGCTTGCATGTATATGATCTTCCAAACTATATATATATATATACGTGTGTGTTTTAAATCACAAGTATATTATCTAAAAATGAAAAATAAAAAATTCGCGTGAAATTTACAAGTGAAATATTTCTACTGGTGACGGTATACATATATAAACCTGAGATAATGGTATTCGTAATGGGGACAAAATTAATTGTTGATGGCCACACAAATCTCCAGATCGAGAATTGATTAATTATAAACCATATATATGCATGCAGTACACCACAATCGCGGCCTAATTAAAAATCCTAAACTCTGATTCCAAAACTTCACAAGAATCAATCAAAGTTATCTATAAAATAACTATAAAGTTAAAAAGAAGGTTTGTGTTTTTAAAAAATAAAAAATTTAACTTATTATTTTTCATTATTTACTATCATTTCACGTAAAATATAAACCCCCCCTGAATGTCACTACCCATCACCTTCATGATCTTGTTTGATCTCCTCCTCCTCTAGCCAGAAGATCCACCACACTGGGAATTGCATGCAGTCCACACCCACGCCAGTTCGAACGACTCATGAAATTAATCACCACTGCTAACTCTGAGTTCAAAGAGCACACAAGAAAGAAGCACTGATCTGATCGAAATGGGTTGCCCCTATTAATTAATTTGTAATCGATTTGAGCTCACAGCATCTACTCTTAAAGGGTAGGATCGATCGCAAAGTTGACAGATTTTACCTTTGGGCGCGACGACTTGGGCAAACAAATGTTCGTGCCTTCATTTCTCCTTTAATTTCATTTGAAAACTGCAGTTCCAGACTTCATTCACTGTGGAATATTGGAGCTGCAATATATATATATATATATATCGAACTACGGAGAACTGTACAGTGGGAGGAGTTGAAAACATATTCCTCTGTATGCAACCGCTTTTGGTATACGTTTTGTTAAAATAGTTTTGTGAATAAATTTAACTTGATATATATAAAAACAAATTTTACTTATTATCAATTAAATTAAGGATAAATTTTTAACATGTCGTCAGAGTCGGTTGACACATATCTGTCTACGGACATTTGTAAATATAAAAAAATAAAATTAAGTCAGGAATATTAAAATAGTCTCGTATTAATTGATAAATATAATAAATAAATTTAATTTAATATAAAAAATTCTTTTATTTATTATCAATTAATTTTAAAATAATATTTTAACACGATTATTTACACGTAACCCATGAAGTAAGGGTTGGTTGGTGGGCTCCAACTCGCTTAAAACGTGTACTACCAAAACTCCAAGCTTTCATACAGATACATTATTAAAGTGTTGCGCGCCCTACAGTAACATCGACCCAAATTAAGTATCATGCACGCAGGACACATGCAGGTGGCCATTAGTGCAAGCCGACCCACACACATGGGCTCTGATTGCTACTTCCCCGTGCCTCTCAAAACCCTAACCCTACACGCATCTGCCACCACTTAAATTTGAGCAGGCCATCAATTTCATCCTGCAGCAGCAGCAGCAGCAGCAGCAGCAGCAGCTAAGTTTTAGTTAAACCTAAACCCTTGCTGGCAACATGAAACTCTGTAAGCACATGATTTTAACTTCTGCCATATCTTGAGAGTTGTGGGTATACACCAAGTTGAAGGTTTATCAATATAGGTTTGTGAAATCCAATCCAACTTGACCATATATATATATAGAATGTATTCGGAACAAAATCCTGATATATATATCATAATTAAGTATTCAAAACGCCAAACAATAGTAGGATTAATGTCAATATGCCCGCTTACTACCAACTATACATAATAATCTACCTTATGTTGATATGTGTGTGTGTGATAATTAATATGTTGCACAAAGAATTAAATTTTTTTCATAAATCTATTATGAATTTAGTCTTTTAATAAGTACATAAATACATTGTATATTAAGTTAATAGTTTTCCTCATTGAATGCAAGTTTAAATTAATCATTGCACTTGCAGTATGGATTAATTATAAGATACAGATGAATATATGTATGCATGAATGCAACACTCAAGCTAGACCATAATTTCTTTTACTAGCTTGATGGTTTTTTCCATGGTGGGGCATTGCCTTGGTTTGAATTCTAATCTAACACCTCTTAATTTCCTTTCAATTAATGGAATGGAAAAATGATTAAATTATATATCCAACTTTAATTAATTAATGGAATCGATCTCTTAAAATGCCACAAAAAGAAACTTCAATCCAGAGCATAAAAGTATTGAGAGTTGATGTAATTAATTAATTAATCAGAACCTACTTGAAAGAAATCTAATGAAATCACCAACCGGCCAGAAGCATAAGAAAATCTGAAACATGAATCTGACTTCTGTCCATATTCATCCATAAAACACGTAATTAATGTATACTTAGATTGACAAACAATGGGTAGATTTGTGAATGGTTGCCCGCAAACATCCAACAAGCACTTTTCTAACTCAAATGGAATGCATATATATATATATGGAAGTACACAGGAAAGATGGAACTAATTAATTAATTTAACCATGGCACCTCACATTTAATATTATAATGGAAGATGGAAAACGTGCTATTTTTACACATTTATATATGCATTTACCTTAGTAAGAAAAAAGGAAATATACATCACACCCATGCCTGTTATTTTAATATATACCTTGATGTTAAATAAATCTTCAGAAAAAAACCTAGGTAATTAAGATGAACAAGAAATTAAAATAGGCAGCATACACCAACCATATATATATATATAGATATGGATATATATGTCTCCATTGTCAACTCTTTACACGCACCTTCTCTCTCCCTTGATTTCCCTTTTTGGGCCAACACAATCAAGTGGTAGAGTTGATATTTCACATACCTTGTTGAGATTAATTAGTGTTTAAATTCATACAGAAACAGCTAGTACTGTGATCAAAAATGATAATTTGTTTAAAAATTATTTACATATGTAGCTATAAAAAATTAATATTGCGATTAAATTCCAATATATATATGTGTGTCTTGATGTATATATATCAATCACACGATGCTGAACAACTTAAAAGGCTGGTTGAAGTTTGTTTACAACCACAATAATTTTTTTTAGAAATTATTGTTTTGAGATAATTTTACTGCATTAGTCAAGTGTAAACTTTAAGCCTTAAGTTTTGTGAAAGGTCCCTCAACTATTAGGATATTACTTTAGCGTCGTTTACTTGTAAACAACAATTGACTTGAGAGAAGAAATAAACAAAGAAGATACAAATTTTGTGGAGGAGAAGAGAAAATTTTGATGAACTGCGCGCAATCTGAAGATAAGAAGGAAGGAAAAGCACAGGCTTGATTGCTGGTACGTAGCTAGTGATCCCACAGGACCAAGTCCAATCCATGATGACCGGCGACCGGAGGCACCAAATCTTCCGGCCAGCCACCGTCGTCGGAGAAAAGGTCGTGTGTGATGTTCATCCACGGGTCCGTCGTGTAGGTCCACGAGTCCACACCGAAGTCGTTGAAGAAGCAGGACGAGTGGTCGAACAGGGTCATGTCAAGCCTGGGCAGGTCGACGATCGGACCCAGCTCCGCATCCTGATCAGCTAGACAGTCGTCGTCGGCGGGGACGTGAGGCTCCATTGCCGCGGCCTTGGCTGCGGCCGCTCGCACGTCGCGTGGGGAGAGGGACACCGGCCGGGGGAGCGAACCGACGAGCTCCGGGAAGTTGAGGATGGCGGCGGTGCCCTTGACGCTGAGCGCGGCCACGTCGTGCGCCCGCGCCGCCATCTCTGGCGTCGGGAAGGTGCCAAGCCATATGCGGGACTTCTTGCGCGGCTCCCGGATCTCGGACACCCACTTGCCCCAGCTCCGCATCCGCACGCCGCGGTACGCCGGGCGCTGCTTGGCATCCTCCGCCGTCCTCTTCGGCTCCGGCGACTCCACCGCCGAGGCCGGCCATGTTTGATACGTGGGTGAAGGTGAGGAGGAGGAGGAAGGGGCGCCGCCGTCTGGGTCACCACCACACCCCATGGATTGGCAATGAGAAAGCTGGGGGAGGCAGAGGTGGAAGAAGAGCAGGAGCAGTCCAGTAGATCGATGCTCCCAGTCAATGCCAAACCCAAGACTGCATTTTTATTGGTGTGTGGGAGCAAGCTAACGTTCATCGCCAACCAACTGGACCCCAAAGACTTTTTTATCAATTTTACAATCTCAATCTTCAAAATTCCATAAATATAATAAAATTATCTTAAAATAATAATTTTCACAAAAAAATAAGTTAAAATCATCTGTCTGGGTTTACTTTTTATGATTAATCTATGTCAAACTATTTATTTTAATACTTGTAACTTGTGTTATTGTCTGTATTGAATACGTACATATGCAATTTCTCTTAAGATCAAATGACAATAATATAAAAAAAGAAGAAGGCTGAATCACTGATTGAGGCAGGCATCTCATCCACCACACCTCTTCTTAAATAATTAAATGCAGCTGCAGTGGTAAAATTCTGTCTTGGGATCTATAAATTGCATGGAGCTTCGTGTATGGCTGTTTGTTTTTATTTTTAGACGTTGATGATAGGGGTGTTTGACTAAATTAATGATGATCATATCACATCAGTTTACCTAATTGGTAAGACAATATATAATGGAAATTTCACTTAACATTGGTTAATTACTTCTTTTTTTTAAGATCATTGGTTAATTACTTGACTGCTTAACCCCATGTTAAGGTTTGACCTGTGGTAATTTAGTAGAGATAGGGTGTCTGACTTGATTAATCAACGATTTCAGAAAAGGGATCATGGTTTGTGCAGAAACGCTTGGATTATATTCAAAGGGGGGCCGTGGCAGCAGCTCTAGAAGCAATCAGTATATGCCCAAAATTACAGATACATGGAATCCATTGCTGCAGTTGAGTTTGAGTTATCAATATTGATTCCGTGAAAATTAAATTCAGCCCATTCTGTAAAACCTCCTCTCTTTTTTTTTGGTTTTACGGATCTTGAGAAAAAGGTTGGCATTCTGAATTTGACTGATAGGAAGATTTGGATTTGAACCCATTGCTGCAATTGAACCCATTCTGTCAATCCTTTTTCTTTTTTAACAGATCTTAGCTGGACAGATTTATTACATTCAACCCATTGCTGCAGTTGAGTTTGAGTTATCAATCTTGATTCAGTGAAAATTAAATTCAACCCATTCTGTCAAACCCTTTTTTATGTTTTGTTTTACAGATCTTGAGAAAGAGGTCGGCAACTTGGCATTCTACAATCCGCGAAAAACTTGACATTCTGCAATTTCCAAAAAAAAAACTTGGCATTCTGCGATGCATTCTAAGAAGATCTAGATTTGAAGTCTGAACTCTGACAGTAATATGAATATCAAAATTTGTTTTTGAGGCGTTGAAAGATGCGCCTGAGGAAGGAAGGTTGATCGATTTACGCGTATGATCGGTGCAACTTTTGAGGCTCAGGCGGTGCTTATTTAACATTCTCCCATTAAAAATCTTATAATATTGCAGTCGGCACACTCTGTAGAAGGCACGTGATCGAAATGGATGCCACGTGAATGAACTGGTCTGGTTGACTTAATTATTGCCTGACTCTTCACCAATTTTGAAAATGGAAAAATGATCGCATCAATAGAATTATTTTTCTACGTGTCTTATTTAATAATTTAAATTTAATTTAAATTATCTAAATTTTACTTTAATATTAATAAAAAATCCTAATCATTGTCTACTTCATCGAAATGCATATCATGTAGGCCAAGGTTTTCATGTTCTCCTTCCGATAGTGGTATTGAAATGACTTAAATTTAGGTATTTATAGAAAAAAAATTCTGTAGAGAATTAACTCTGTTTGAAAAATCAATGAAATATATTTCTAATTTACCTATTTTTTTAATTAACTAGTTTAAGAGTAAAGTCAATTCTGTACAAACTTATATATATTATTATTACCGTATAAATCTTTACATATAAAGTCTTATTATAAAATATATTGTGAAACTTAACTTTATTTATTTTACTCTTCTTAGTTTCAATTCTTTACCATTTTTTAAATTAATTGAACGTTATGTTAAAAATACACAAATTAAAAATGCAATTAACAACAAAAATACTGAAACATATTTCACTTAATGCTTAATAACAATGTTTGTATCAAATGTAAATAAAAAAAATCATTACAGAGAAAAAAATACATGACAAAGGGTGTGTTTACATTCCTCGTTTCAATACTTTGAGTGAGAAAAATTAATTTTTTCCTTACTCCACTAGTGAATTGACATTTTACCATTCATGCTATCCAACATTGGCATGTTTTCCAAGGTAGTTTAAAAAAATGAAATCGATTGTTGATTTTTATTCGAACGGATGAAATTTCCTCTGATGGATATTAGGATAGACGAAATTTTCTCTAACTTAAGTAGAACTTCCTCTGGCTCGTAATGTTGATGTGATAGGAAATATAATGATAAAATAATGAGAAGAATAAGTTAAAAAATGTGAAAGTAGCGATGAAAATTAAAAGTATTCTTAAAAGTTAGAAGTGATATTTGTAAACAAAGCTGAAGGATATACTTTTTTCTCAAAGTTAAGTTTTTCTGATGTAATTATTAAAAAAAATCTGAAGTTAACCAAAGAAATATATTAAATATTTGTCTAATGGTTTGATGTGAATTTTTGTTACATATTGAATATATTGATGTCGCATTTCTTTATTTCTAGGTAGGTATGTATAATTAATATATATATATATTAAATAAGTATAATTTAGCGATTTATTGGGTGGCAAAAAGCAGCTCCACGGAAGCAAAATACGCAACACATATGAGCACCCCACAATTCATTCTCAGAGAAAATAATAATAATAATAATACTTGTCACCTTGCAAATATTGTATAACATGAGTTCCCACAACTTGCATAAAATAACATTTCATAACCAATAAATCAAGCACATGATATCAGACTGCTCCGTTGGAATTATTGAAACCATAATTAGCTTATCAAGACTGAATAAATGTAAAAGACTAGCTAGCTTTCTGACCTCATATAATATAATATTTTCACGCTCAGAAAATATTTGAAAAATGATAATTACCGAAATATTAAATAAAAAGATCAATTTTTAAAAAAATGGAACGTGAAAAATTTCTCTCTAATTTTACAATACTTAATTATATATATATATACATATGTATGTATGTATGTATTTTTTTAATCAACCATAATAAAAAGTCGTTTTATAATAGATATATTCACACTGTAGTATAAAAACGATATCACTGGAATACACGTGACGCACATGCCACAACGACATACGTGGAAATGAGAGTAATATATATATTCATTTGTTTTTAATTTTACTTAACGTATAATTAATTTCATATAAATTTTTATACGTTATCATATCAATCTTTATACATAAATTTTAGTATATTTGTTTTCAATTTTACCTACTATGAAGTTAGCTCTACTTAAAAAGTTAAAATTGAGAGTTAATAGTAAAACAAACAGTATTAGAGTTACATAATAAATTATGTGTTAAAAATTTGTGTATAAGAATTTATATAATAACGATGATATATGTAAATTTACGTAAAATTAAAGTTAAATTTCTCAAAGTTGAAATAAACAAGATCTTACCACACTACTTATTATGCAATTTAACTCCATTACTTCCAACTCGAGCTAGTTCTCAGAATTGATTGAAACGAGAAACAAACAAAATCATAATTAAACTTTTTGATTAAATTGATCAATGAAAAAATTATTTTTCATGATTTTCTTTTCTACCCATTTCAGATGTACAAACACGTGCCAAGATGACCAACTATTTTAAAGGTCTCACACATCTCCGCATCCCACCTACTAACTATGAGATTTCCTGCTTTGATTTACGAAAAATAGGTAAAGTGATTCACATCCAAGATAGATCGGTCATCAAATTGTGGGCTACTTCTTGTGGGTGGGCCTGTCTAATTCTACGGCCCATTAGTTTCGTCCTAGGCCCAGGTTCTTTCTCGTTTACCAACGACACCCTAACTCGATCTGCGCATCGACTAACCTTCACCTCCAGCTCTTCATTCATTGATCACCAAGTGGTCATCAACCCTTGTCGGCGAGAGTCGATCGATCGATCCGGAGTTGGGGTTGGATGAGACGCTAGCCAATCGCCTCTCGTCTGATTCAAGGTAGCATGTCGTCCTCACCAGATCGGTGACTTTGCTCGCCCACCATTCCAAGTGGGTGGTGTTTGCTGATTTGAATGGTTGAAGAATGCATCAGTGCCCTGCCTAGTGCCCACTACCGTTCGGTTTACCTATTTCTTGGACCGGGTCCACTATATACAGCCCGGCCCACGTTCATTAAGAAATTGGATTCTATCGATCCCACGCTTATCTACAGAGTATAATCTTAAGATATGTTTGACAATGAAATAAGATGTTGCAGTATTGTGTTACACAGTAATATTACTAAACGATGTGATGAAGGTGCCCATGCAATTCATTTTTTTCATATAATTTTACCATTTTGCCCTTGGGTCTTTGTGTCATTTCCATCATTTCTGGTGTATGCCTCCTGTCTTGTTACCAAATCTAACTAACCTTTGAGAACAATATTATTGCCGTCTGAATTATAAAATTTAATCAATAAAAATTGAGTAATGGTATTTTGATATGGATTTTAATCTTACATCGGTAAAAGATTTATTTCTTAATGCACTCTTGATTGAAGTGAAAGATTCTCCTTTCTATCAAATTAGTCTTTTGTGATTAATTTTCTTAAAACTATAATAAGTAATATTAAAGTCATACAATATGATAAATTTACATTGTTGGAAGAAATAATGAACTTAAAACTCTAAGGTGCTCGCTCTTATCAGATTAATCTTTTAAGATGAATTCTCACCAACCATAACATATACGTGATTTTTTTAAAGTTCAAATTCTGGAATATGATCGATCAACAATTCATCGATTAATTGTGTATAAACTACTCATTTCTGGTAGAATTTATTTACTATATACTTTAATTTTTTACTATATATTATAATAATTTACAGTAATATTTATCAAATAATTTTAATATTTTATATTATAAATTATATAATTTTTTTTTTAAAAAAAAAAGTAAACTTGACTTAATTCTAATTTTACAGCAAACACATCATAAGAATTGTACAGTAATCAATCAATCAACGGTGGACAGAATCTGAAACTGAACGATTGGATCTGTGGCCGTGAGTAGACGGTTGATTCGACGTCACACCAGGAATGCCGGCAGCGGCCGTGGTCGTTCGTCCCTTCCGGCGCGCCACTGGATTGTTCGTCTTGCAATCGGCAGCCACACCATGCTGGTCGTCTCGTTCTTGGTTCCGGCGCCCCCACGCTGGTGCCTTCCGGACTGATCCTGGAATCTCGACACGTTCGTGATCTCCGACATGGATCTGCCGGCGCCACTACAAGCGATGGACGACCCCGCGTCGGCGTTCGTGGCGATCGTAACGGACACCGACGCGCCCGCGGTGATCTGTCTCGCTTTGCTCTCCAGAGATCTCTTCTTCTCCATCTCATCCTTAATCTTTTTGACGGTCTCCTCGGGTCCATCTAACGGCGCCGCCGGAGAGGAGGTTCCCGACGAGAACGGGTCGATGGCGGAGAATCTCCGGCTCGACACGACGCTCAGCATGTCGGAATTTAGGGACGTGAGGTCGGAGGAGTTGAGGTCGCTCCACCTGTTCTTGAACACGACGTCGGAAACAACGACCCTGTGCTTGAATCTGTGCAGGCGAAGCTTTCCGTCGTCGTCCTCCGGCGCGAGTAGAGATCCTTCCTTGTGGTACATGGGATGAGCTCTCGTCCCCCACTCCGCCACTTTCCTGAAGCTCTCTCCGATACCAAACATGGAAGACGGCCCGACGTCACGGTGGACGGCGTTGGCCTCTCTCTCGACGAGCAGCTCGAGTTGGGCGTCGTTCGTCAGCGACGGCGACGGCTCCCGGAAGAGCAACCTCGAACTGGTGGAGTACTTGAAGAAGGTGATGTCCTCTATCTCAACCTTGCACCGGCAAAGCGGGCAGGTGGAGTGCCTCTCCAGCCACCGATCGATGCAGGCGATGTGGAAGGCGTGCTTGCACTTGGGGAGAAGACGGAGCACCTCCGAGTCTTCGAACCTCGACAGGCATACGGCGCACTCCAGGCCGTCCCTGGTGCCCTTGAGATATGAGAACTTGAAGAAAGGGAGCGCCTCGATGGTTGCCTTGTCGAGGCCGGAGAACCGGTTGTCGGTGAAGTGGGTGTTCCGCCGGAGACCGTCCGTCCGGCGGCAGAACTTGGCGCACGTGAGGACGACCAGGGTGAGCGAGAACATGACCGAGAAGATCCCAAACACGACAGCTATGGTCGGCTTGAAGGAGAGGACGACTCCCTGCTGCTGCTGCGAAGTGTCCGTCGAACCCATGGGCTGTGCCGACGTGTGGTGATACCAGAGCAAGAAGAAAGTGAAGTGCAGAGCTGCGTCCCTCTGGTTCATCGGTGGTGGCTCGCCGGAGAACTCTTT
>JAMKPZ010006923.1:0-10199 GCA_024699675.1 Amphibolis antarctica
TGAGTTGGTTGTATAAGTGATTAAATTGTTATTTCAAGTGATTGAGTTGTTTGTATAAGTGATTAAATTGTTATTTCAAGTGATTGAGTTGTTTGTATAAGTGATTAAATTGTTATTTCAAGTGATTTGTAATTGGTTGTATAAGTGATTGAATTGTTATTTCAAGTGATTGAGTCGGTTGTATAAGTGATTAAATTGTTATTTCAAGTGATTTGTAATTGGTTGTATAAGTGATTAAATTGTTATTTCAAGTCATTGAGTTGGTTGTATAAGTTCGTTGAAATATGACCGTTGAATGTCACGTGAAATTTTAAGTACACATGTGATGAGAGAAGTGGTGTTTTATGGTAAACGGTCGGACGATTGTATTAAAAGACCGGTGTTTTAACAGTCACAGGTGAAATTTCAAGTTCACACGTGATGAGAGAAGTGGCGTTTTATGGTAAACGACTGAACGATTGAATTAAAAGACCGGCATTTTAATAGTCACACGTGTCTTTTTAATTTTAAGTTCACACGTTGTGAGAGAAGCGGCGTTTTATGGTAAACGGCCGGACGATTGAATTAAAAGACCGGCGTTTTAATTATAATATTCAAAGGGCTATAGTTTACATGTCACGCGAAATTTTAAGTTCACACGTGATGAGAGAAGTGCCGTTTTATTGTAAAGTCGGACGATTGAATTAAAAGACCGGCATTTTAATAGTCACACATGAAATTAAACACAACGACACATGGAAAATAATTGATTGAAAAGTGAGTGTTTTAAAATATTTAATGAAAATAACTTTTCAGTAATTGGTTAAAATGGAATTATCTTTAAAAAAAATTCACCCTAATATTTAAGTTAAAAAAAATCCACAAACATCTTTCAAATTTAATCACCGTATTCCTAATTAATGAAAAATTAATTATACGTACGTGAATGAATTTTTTAAGTTAAATGAGAGAGTGTTTTTAAATTTCAGCTGCTACAAGAGAGAGTGTTTTTAAATTTCATGTGCATGAGAGATATTGTTTTTAAGTTTTCCAATTTCAATCGTCGATCCTAAGATCGACGAATACCTACAGAAGTGACTTCTGTAGGCACCTACAGAACTCATGCCCTCATATATTATTATTATTATATAAATTTTTACCTTATAATTATTATGTAATTTTAACGTTATTTTCGAAATTACTTTTAATTCGTTAATTCCGAGACTTCGTTTGAAAATACCATTTTTTCCTTTAAAAATCACTTTTAATATTACGATGACATGAGCAAATTTATCCTAACTTTTTACAGTTAAAAATAGAATTACCAGACGCTGGTTACGATTTATTTGGTTCAATTAAACAAAGTCACTTCATCGTATTTATCGCTTTAACTATAACTTTTATAATTTCCAATGTAATAGAACTTCTGAAAAAGAAACATTAGAAATTTTTTTTAGTATTTTTAAGTCTTAGAAAATATGAAAAAAAAATTAAAAGTGATTAAACGTTGTAATTTTTTTTTTACAATTTTTAACCTATTGATTTGAGAAAATCTTTACGATTTGTGAAAATTTTGTTACAATGTACTTTTTTGATTTCATGTATTTTGTTTAACTTTCATTAAACTTGTCATTGCATAAAAGATTGACACTTTATCGATTTTCGTAGTTACATCAAAGTTCGTCTCTAATCTCACTTTTCACAAAATTCCTCAACTCCTGAGTTTCTAACTTGCATTGTTACTATTGCTCACATTTCGACCTGTCACTGCTCAACTCTTGAGTCTATGTCGATAATATTTCCTTTTTTGTGTATGTTTTTTTTTTTTAAACTTATAATATATAAATACAGTTAATATATAAAATTATAATAAACTTTGCATCATTATTGAGAAAAATAATTATACATCGAAAATAATAAGTGTGATTAAAATTATTATATCACTTGTAAGATTTTTTCTATTAATTAATTTATTTTAATAAGGTACAATTTATATGATATCAAAGTTAATCTATACATACTGTACATAAGATATTATATAAAGTATTTTAATAAAAGACTCATAAAAAAATAATCTCGTATAAAAATATAAGTAAAATTAAGACCTTTTGTTTATATTAGTTGTAAAAACTTTTCACTAATAAATTAATTGTAGTCGAAGGCAGCTGCTCCGATGTTTCCAACGTCCCTGCTGGCGGTTACAGTCGATATCTGCGAAGAGACGAGCGAAAGATCCGATAATGAAAATCATCGGTGTTTATCTATGTATACTATAGTATTGAAACAACATTTCAGGCCCAACCCACTCTGTCTCTTCTCTACCACGGGTGTCGGAAAAATACGTAATTGGAATTTTCAAAATTAACTTATTAATGGAAAAAAAAATAGTAAAAAAATAATTATAAGGACCGGTTAACGAAAATGAAAATAGAAAGTGCAGATGAAAATTAAGAAATAAGAGACATGAGTGCTTAATACGAAATTAGTTATAACTTCAGTGTTTTCTAATTTTTAAAGTTAACTCAAGCTTAGTCATGCCTTGTCTTCCCGTGCACCTCATTCTAGTCGTTCACACGTCACTGACTCTAGATAGAATTGACCCTTCATCGATCAATTATTGAAAAACAAGGAAGCTGCTGGGAAGAGCTACCACGCTAGCTTAGCAACCGATCGATCGAGATTAATTGTTCGTAGCTAGCTGGATGAATATATATCGATATATAATCAATCTCTTAATCATGAATTTGTCTATATATATATATATATAGCGCTGCCACAGAAATTAACATCGACATCTTTACATAGTTGAAATCATCTTTGCTGCAGAAGAAACAATCCTGAAGAGATGACTCTGGAATCAATTGCATCATTAATTCTTAGAAAGAAAATCACATCTAAGATCGATGAAATACATGCATATATATAAAAATATTGTTCTTTGAAACTGTCGCTAAAATTTAAATCTTGATACAAGTGTAGATATCTATATCTATATCTATATCTATCTATCTATCTATATATATATATATATATATAAGTAGGTAGTTAATTAGATTTAGTATATCTATATCTATATCTATCTATCTTATAGATTTTGTAAGTCGTGTTTAATTAATTAATTTCATGGCATTCAATCCTCACAAACATAAAAATTATGGGGGCTAGGGGGATGCATATATATACATATATGTATACGACAGTCAAATGTAATCTATATGTATATATATATATGTTTATGGTCATCTGAAATAAATTAACCTAGCTAGCTCGATCACATATACAAGTGTTCATGAATCCATCACAGCCAGGAAGTCTATGCAGTGCTTCTGCTTGTGATCATCCTCATCTTGTTCCCCCTTCATGGCGCTGGAGCTATCCGTCTTCGTCTTGCCTTCATCACCATCGTCCACGGCTCTGGCGTTGTTGACTTGAAGAAAATCATAAAACTGGACGGAATAAGAATTCCCCACACCTGCAAGTATGCACGCATACATCGATCTCTCAGCATGTATGTATGTATGTATGTATGTTTGCGTGTGTGTGTATGTATGTATGTATTCAGTCATGGCCACACATCCGCACTATACTCTAGCGTTATCGTTTGGGTCGGCCATCACCTTGCTCGGCACGACCGTCGGGATCGTGGAAGCCTTTGCAGCCGTGCGGTGGCCGGCGCGGGTGGCCGAAGGAGATCCACTCAGCGGCCGCCGCCGCGACGTCGACGTTTGTGGGACGAGTGTCGACGTCCCCGCCGAGAAGAAAGATGGGCGGCCCAGACTTGCCGGCGCGGTGCTTCCATCGTTCTCTGCACCTTCTCGCCTTGATCACGTGCCAGTGGTTCTTCACGGCGTTGTCGGTACGTCCCGGGAAGAGGCGGGCGATGGCCGCCCACCGGTTGCCGTGCAGCCTGTGGCATGCGACAAGAAGCTCTTCTTCTTCCTCCGTGAAGGGGCTCCTGTTGATCCGAGGATCTAACTGATTGAACCACCTCAATCTACAGCTCTTCCCTGTGATTTAATCTTATCAATTATATATATATATAGTATTCCAATCCATACGCGTATATATAGATCAAACCCAATTGTACTAGAAGATCGAGGAACGATCTATCTATCTATCTATCAGTACCTGATCTTCCTTGAAGCTTTTGGGCTATGGAGTTCCAGTTTTGGGGGCCATACCTCTCCACCAACTCCTTGAGCTTTTCATCCTCCGAGGGTCTCCAATGGCCTCTGCTGCACATCTATTATCAAACAGGTCCAAGATCTACCTATTTAATTAATTAAAGAAGAACGATTATATATATATATATATATATATATAGGTATGGCCATTAAATAGTCTTACGTTGACAATTGTAAAAAGTAAATTAAACTTATCAATTAATTTTGAGATCAATAAAACTTTAATATAATATTAGAGTCCATTCATCAACATATATTCACCCATGAACACTTGTAAACCTAGAAAATTAAAAATAAGCCATAAGGCTAGTGAAAGGAGGTGTGTGTGTGTATATATATGTATGTGCCCTTCTTGTTTAATCCTGCAAGAATCAAAATAGAAGGAAGCTAATTATCAAGGAGCTAGCTAGGTAACATGCTTTCATGTTTGCGAGTTTTTCATGCAATGTCTTACCTGTAACGTATGTAGATTAATTCTAATGTTATATTAATTTTATCTTATTAAAATCAATAGACTAATAAGAAAATGACTTATAATTAAGTGATATAAAAGTTTTTATTTTACTTGTATTTTTAACGTGAGATTATTTTTTTCAACAAATTAATCATGCAGAGACCAAATTAATTAATTAAACTGCGTACCAATTATCAAGGAGCTAGGTGACAAATTAAGAATGATATGTATATATATATATACATATATAAACCTTCCCTTCCGTGTAGGGGGACGGAAGAACCTGCAACAACCGGAATTGAAAACAAAGAATTAAGGCACACACACATATGCTTAGATATATACGTGCAGATCGAGTTAGACAGAGATAGAGAGAGAGAGAGAGGGAGATGGATCAGCTACCTCTAGCTCATGGAAGTGGGGATCGAGTTCGATGTTGAGGGCCTGCCCCATGGGCGTGTGTTCAACAGCATGTCAATGTATGATTGAGGAATATGTGGAGGATCGCGTATATGGAGATGTATAGGGCGTAGGCGATGCCCAAACCGGCGCGGACCAATCCTCCCGTTCCGTTCCTCTATCAACGTCGTCGGTGGACGTACGTACGTTTCTTACCCTCGTCGTTGGGGAATTAATACAAATACTTCATGTGCACCGGTTAGGCGAATGGATGAAAGGCGCGCGTACCCCAGCTTGTATTATCACGTACGTATCTTGCTCTTTTTATGATGTAGAATCTCAACTGCAGGGAGAGGAAAATTTAAGCCTCCAAGTGTGGTCTTTGGAGTTTTAATTAAGTGCGTGGAGAAACAAACCCTAACCAAGTTGGTGTATATGCAGCTGCAAGTTTACATTCCTGTCTCTTCTCCTTCTCTTCGATCTAGACAATGCTTTTCCTGATGGATTTCATTAAAATCGCAATCTTAGTACAGAGATGATGAGCCATGACAACAAGAAATTAAAACTATCTCATGAACATATCATATATGTATATATATATAAGACTATAAGACTATAAGACTATATATATATATATATATATAAGACAGCAAGCTAGGCACAATGTTTGTTCTTCGATCTTCAATGTACGTAAGCTAGCTAGACTGCTCAATCAACAGGTTATAAGGTCTCGAGAAGAATTCAAAAATTAAATAGAATTGAAATTAAAATTATTTTCACAAATAAAATTAGAATTACGTAATAATTAAGATCATAAAAATTTATATGTTGAAGTTTGTGTAATAATAACGATGTTAAGATTTAATATAAAATTAAAGTTAAAGTTAAACCAAATGAAACCTAAGCAATCCTTTCAAAGAAGTTTATAAGTTGAAGTTTAGCTCAGTTTGTTATAACGGTGTTTACCATATACCATCAACAAGATTTTTATTTTTACTTTTTTTAAAGTGGCGATGCGAATCTTCGAAAAATAGAAAATTCAGATGGTTGCCCATGCCGTGCCATCAAATTAAATTAAATGCAGAAGTCATGGCCTCTTTCCAGTCTCCGTGAACAATTAAAGGCGTCTATTTCAAGTGTATTAATTGTAAATTTACCAGTGTCTTTTCCTAAGTGCTTTCCAATTGTTCTTATCTGAATTCTTTTTTAGGGAAAATTTGTACTTTTAGAATTAGTAAAAAATAATGAGAAATGAAAAAAAAATTTGACCTATTATTTTTCATCATTTTACGTAATTTTTCATCATTTCTAAAAATATAGCTACATTTATTTGCATCTCAGGCTTTAATTTCAACCCTAGTTCTTGTCCTGTAGTTAAAGTTATTAGTTAATAAAAGTTGGAGTTACGTTTATTTGGATTTTCGTGAATTAGCTATTTTAGCTCTAATTGCTTTAGCTTGTATTATGCGACACAATTACGTTTGATTATATTATAGTAACTTTAACCGTAAATATTTTGCATCGCTAGAGTTGTGTATAAACAGATGGTGACTAGAGAATCATAATTTTAATTTCTTGGAAAAATTTGGTCTATATGATGAAAAATAATTAAGCCACAAAGCATTTTTTCATTAACAATGAAAATGTTTTATTTAAAATTTAAAGCTTAGAATTTAAAGTTTTAAGATATCCATCACAAATTGGTGCAAAAAAGACTCAACTATTAGGTCATGCATGTCCATCATATATCCACCAGTTAGAACCAGACATAAACTTTTCTCCTCCATCCATAATTCGCCAAATTAACCCCCTCAAAGCTGCGTAACCATGCACCATGAATCTTCCCTTATTACTTAAAAGAAATTAATTATAAATTTTATCTTATTTAAATTAATTAATTAATAAAAAATAATATAATACTATTTTTTTCAACACAACACGTTTCCCATCGTACGCTCGTAGGTCAAATTCTCACCCGACGACGACAGCGATGGCGTCGATTTTTTTGTTTTTTCTTTTTATAAAAAATTTTGCTTGTGTATGAAGTACGTAAACGAATCGCATTGACAACGAAGAGACGAGTAGACGAGCACCACGATTGACTTCTTCGGTCAATATTTATTTACCTTAAGAATTATATCAATTTAAAAAATACGTAAACTTTAAGTTTACCTAATTTATTAACTTTATCAAATAAAACCTTAGAAATAATTTAGTTACAGTTGACAAGTAGATTGCAACCGATGGACTTTTGTTTTCTTTCCAGAAATATTAGAGATCATAGATCATTGACGACCCCACAAATATGCTAAGCCAAGTAAAATGAATTTTCATCTATGCCCTTAAGCTACTTTATTTGAAAATAAGATTTGTAAAAAATTTTACAATACAGAATTAACACTATATAGTGTTTTTATCAAACACCGATTTTCTATGATAATTGCAACGATTTTGCATCCTACATGTGAAATGTCAATTTTATGGACACTCATTTGATCTTTCTTAACACCAATGTTTACATGCATTTTTCATTCAACTGCCTAACTTCTAAAATCGTTTATAATATTATTATTATTATATAAATTTTAATATATAAATTTTTATTATCTAAATTATTATATAATTTTAATTTCGTTTGTAAAATTAACTTTAACTTCAACTATATCAAACTCTTAAAAATGTAAAAAGTTATTTTCAAATGCGCACCTTAAATCGATGTGAGATATTTTCAACATTTTCTTGTACTACTAGATTTATAAAATTTGGAAAAAGTTAGTTCTCATTTTGAATTAAGAAGAATAAGAATGTAATCAGAAATAAATCTCACTTGCCCACTTGGGTGAGACAGTTTTATTCGAATTTCGTTTCCTTGAAAATTAGACTTTGATATACCGAGGGTTGCTGGGAGAGACGTCAATAAGACGACAATGAAAAATAAAATTGTTGAAGAAATCAATGTGTTGTGATCTAAGGCCCCACGAAACTTTTGAAATGAATAAAGGCTTTTTTCTTTGTTTTTTTTTGAATAGTGGTGTTTACGGTTTAGCTTTAGAATTCAAGATAAGATTTAAGATCAAGATATCAATTGGACAATATCAAATTAGGCTGACACAAGCCACAACAAAGTCAAACTATGACACAACGTTGATTTGATAAATTATACTTACGTCACATTTTCATATTTTCGTGTTGATACGACACGGACACAAATAATTTTATGACTTTTTAAAACTATACTTTTTTAGTATACTTTTGTTATATTTATATACATTATATATAATTTAATAATTTAAATTTATCGATAGATATACATGGTTATAAATTCAAATTTCACATTTAACTATTTTTTAGTATTTATAAATTATATTAATATTATACTAATTTTTAATAAAATAAAAAATATTAATTGTACCAAGCCAAATTAACATGACCCAACACAATCCAAATGAATTGTACCTAAACCACTAATTAAAAGACCAAACATAACATAACATAGCACAAATAATGTTGAGTCTACAAAAAATTCAAACAGAAAGGAACACAACTCTTTGGAATCACAAGTTAAAATCACCCTTGATCACCCACAAATTATTGATTTTCCCCGCTCGGAGCGGGGAAACTGAACACACCGTTTCTAACCTCTTTTGTTAGAAGAGCTGAGGCCTTGAATATTCCACGCCTATGTTTTTAGCCTGCCAGTTAAGAGAAAGAAAACAAATCGTAAGATAGGAAGGAAAATAAAGCTTACAATCTCACAGGTCTCCAATATCATTCATAGAGATAATATATTCTTCCGCCAAATTAACAAAGATTAAAAAAATTTCTACCATTTAAGAGGGTTTTTGCCTCAGATGTCTCAAAATCTAAACTCACGTCTAAACCAAACCTTTGATTTTTGATAAGAATTTTGTCACTAAGAAAGGATTTATATCTTTCAAAAGTACGATAAATAATAAGAAATTGTGAGAAATTTGATTTATTATTTTTCATCATTGTTCACTATTTTTCCTAAAAACAAAAATCACATTAAATCAATAAATAAACATATATATATATTTTTAAAATAAACTCTATAATTAACTGCTAAAAAAGTACGAGCATAAATAACGTTAATTCTGAAAGCAAATAAGTAATTTCAATAGCTGAAATTAGATAGATTTTTATGGAGTGAAGCAACTCACCTATAAAATGAGGTTGCATGAACATAGAGCAATTACCCTACTATTATTATTGATCGAAGTCTCTCCTAACAATGATTAAAGTTAAAAATCACTTAAATGACATCTTAATGATTAAGAGATCTTTCACTAAAACTTATGATCTTGAATTTGAAACTCTACTAACCTAATTTAAGGTAATAATTTTCAAAAAAAACAATGACTGAAGTTAAAAGCACCTTAATAAAAGTAAAGGAGATTGGCAAGGGCGATTAATGTCTTCAGGCATCATCAACTGGCTCACTTCCCATCAAATCAAATGCTTTGTCCTCCTTCAGACTGACGGATGAGCATTCGAGGGCAGACGGCTTGCTGCTATTTTTCAAATTCAGCAGATAAAATTGAAGTCAGAACTTGTAGGTAAATGTACGATAAGATTAAAAAGAAAATCAAACTTTTACCTATATTAAATAAGATAAGTAGGCAGCAAGTACAATCTCCTCGTCCCATTTACGGATTTTGAATTGATATTTAAACCACCGTGTTCAGTTTAAATTAACAGATTCTTTGAAGTCTGAGTCACAACTTGACCTGGCACGGCCCTTTGATCTAAACGAACAACGGTGTGGTTTAGTCCATCATGTCTGCCTCAATCTTACTCATGCATGCAACCACCGTTCGCCTTCACGAGCAAATGACGGTCATGGGATGTTCAGGGAAATGAAAAACCTGTGGCGGTTTGTTTACAGCCTTCTACTCACATCAATGGCTTGTTGAACTAGATGGTTTGATGGGTGTTCTGATGGATATATCATGGGACTTACTTCCTGATTTCATCTTCAAAAAAGACTCATAAGGTTCAATCCTACGATATCAAAGTTTATAGTTTTGTTTAAGGTCGATTTGACTTCTAAAATAACTTCTAATGTCATTATTACTATCCAACATATAAACCTTGTTTGAGACTGATTTCAATCAATTTTGAAAGTTAAATAGAACTGAATCTATAGCTAATTTTATAAACGA
>JAMKPZ010006924.1:0-13077 GCA_024699675.1 Amphibolis antarctica
TGCACACGCACACGATCGTAAGGCCTCGATCGGAGAACCCAAATCCACACGCACTCGATCGTGAGGCCTCACCAATTCCACCAAGACGAAGAAAAAACAAAGTACGGGTCAATCCTACACTTCCACTCCTCACATGTGAGAGGGAGAGTCACGGTAGAGTCTTACCTGACGCATAAACTGGTGGTAGCCACCTGAACTCCGCTCAAACCTCGTAATGCCTTTAATTTGTAAAGGCAAGCTCAATCCCAATTATATTAGGGCGTTTGAGATGATAGCTAAAGTTGGTCCCATGGCCTACCAATTAAATTTGATAGAGGCATATAACATATATGCTGTTCATCGAGTTGTACATCTTCAGCAAGGTACGTATCCTCCGCTATGTTAAAGGCACCATACAACACGGCCTTACGTATACCTATGAAACTTGTAATAATCTTTAACTTAATGCTTACACTGTGATCGATGTAGACTAGGTCAAAAATCTTGAGTTCGAATTGTGGATCAATCTTTGGTGCCTTTCTATATCTCAACAATCTTCCAGTCTCCTAGTTAGATCATAATAAAAAAACAAACAAACGACAGTTGCAATATCTAGCAGCAAATTTGAATACAGGATCCACAGCCAATGTTAGGACAGGAATTTGTTGGCTTCAATACGTATTACGTGATCTTAATTCATCAAGTTCTTCCTCAACCACCAACGGTCTTTATTGACAACAAATCCGTCATTCAACTGCCCAATAACGCCCCAATTTTTCATGCTAGGGCTTACCACATCAACATTGACTATCACTTCATAATGAGTTTATTTGGAGTAGAACTCTCAAAGTTCGTCACATATCAATTTCAAGGCAGATTGCAGATGTCACATATCACTTCATTTACAAAACTACGTGCTCTCTATTAATCATCATCACTGAGTCTTCTCCAACTTGCAACTTTACCTTATTTCACTGAACTTGAGGGGGTGTATTTGGACCACAAATTAATTTGTAAGCATTATTAATTGCACTCATTCCTATCATATTTTGAATGCAGCTATATATATATATATATATACCCACATAATATTTCAATTTTTATGTAATGAATGATTTTAGCGGAGGGCTTGGTTTTCTTCACCCTCTCTTCTTCGATCAAATTTTTTGGAGACGATATTTTAAGCACTTCTCGTACGTCCACATATAAACCCACATGAATGATGGAATCCACCCAATAAAACAACCCTAAACCCAAAAGAAGCTTAGCAAACAGGAGAAAAAGAATTGAAATATCACTAATAATAATAATAATTAAACAACAGAAAAAAAACATCAGGAAATATTGACTGGAGGAGCATACATTTTTACTTTTATTTTTGGAAAAAACCATCCGGAGAGGGACTTTTCGTGCTCTATTTAAGCTCCTTCATCCTTAAACTAAATTTGTCCGTAATACCGCGGAAAAGCGTGTGGGCACATCGATCGAGACCGACACTACTTCGCGCCGGAGCGGACTTCACCCGTGAATTATTATATCAATCAATTATTTAATAAATACAGGTTGCAGCTGCGTCGCTTCTCCTCCGCCTGATGAGTCCTGCTTCGGTCTTAATTACCGCTTACAAATTACCACAACCAACACTCGTTTCTCCCCCTTCCGTTCCTCTGTCTTTGCACGCGCACCGCCCGCGTTCCCCAGATTGAAGATGGAGAGGTGGAGGAGGAACACTACGACCACGAAGGATTGCATAGTGTAGTTGTGGTCCCTTCTGTTTTTCATGGCGGCATTTACTACCTATGGTGTCTCCGACCACCGACACAACGCAAACATCGACCTCTCGTGAAGAGATAAAGAGATCAAGCAGCAGGAGCAGCAGTAGTAGTTATGGGTTTGTGTTTGAGCGTCGGTGGTAGGAGGAAGAGGAGGGAAGGGAGAAGGAGATCGGAAGGTCACGATGATGCTCTTTGTTCTGAGGTGGTGAAAGAGGTGCTCCCCACCACCCAGACCCCCACGCCTTCCTTTGCGCCCACTGCCTCTGCCTCCCTCGCACCGCCCAACCACGACGTCGGCCGCTCAAAGATCTTCCAACGGCGGCACCACCCAACCCCCGCGAAGTTGTCGATTTCCGACGCTCCAGCCTCGGGGACTTGCAGCGCCACACGGTCCATCTCCTTGTCCATCCCCACTTTAACGGAGGACCGGAACGGGGAGATCGAGGAGGAGACGGGCAAGCTGAGCAGGGTGGCGCAGCTGCCACGTATGTCGCCCCCATCACCAAACCCTCTTCCTCCCAAGGTAAAGCATTCCCTACCGGGCGAGACAACCGAGAGAGTCCGCAGTGCAAGTGGCGTGAGGAGGACGCCCTCCCCCGCCCTGGTCCGCGCTGAGAGGTCCTTCTCTAGAAATAAACAGCAGCAAAAGGCGAATGTCGGAGGAACGCGGGCCGGCGGCAGAAGCAAATCCTCGACGAGAGCCTGCGAGAATGCGGATGGAGCTACGGCCGGGGTTGGTAGTGGCGCACGTGAAATGATAGTCCGACCATACACTCCTCCTCCCAAGTCCTCGTCGTCCTCTTCCACGTCCGTACCTCCGGCTAGAGAGGAAAAGTCGAAGGGGAGAGAAGAAGAAGAAGAAAAGGGGGGCGATTTAGGGTGGGAGGAGACAATGGACGATACTCTAGTTTCTCTGGAGTGCTTCATCTTTCTCTGACGACGAAGGAGCGATCCATCAACACCATCATTCTACCGCTTCTCGTTTATTCTGTACAACCCACCAGGTCTTCCGATCATCGATGTTTTTATTTAATACAGAGGAGGTAGAGGTGGGAGGATAAGAGGTTCAAGAGTGTTTGCTTCTATGTTGTCAAGATTTTGCATATCCTAAGACGTGATAACAAGCGTGTGGATACTGATTTTTGTGTTCACGGGCACCTTTGTAATCTCGATTTCTGTGAGGCACGGGAGTTTGTCCAGAGAAAACTCGGCATGCTACCGTGCGTGTGTGGACGAGGAGAATCCGAATCCGATTGATTGCAGATTGCAAACTAGCTCTCATTCTCACCCAATAGCCAATACTCCTCGTCCCTGATGCACCTCGGCGTCTTGAACTGGCTCATCGTTGTCCCCTTCCCCACGAAGTAATCCAGTACCTTCCGGAAAGTGCCTTCCCGCACCACCCTCAGCTCCAACGCCCCGATGGACCCCGCCTTGCGCGACACCACGTAGCCATGGTGCGCAAAGGCCAGGTCCACTTCGCGGCAGCATTGGGCCAGGCACCTCATCCTCCACCTCCCCGCGCATCTCCCAGCACACGACGTAGTGCCCGCTGGAGCCGCCCTTGCCCACGACGACGTCCGCGTGGCTGGTGAAGTCCACCAACTCCGCTCCACCGCCGGTGAGCCGGGAAAGGGGTAGAGAAGCGGCCTCCACAGCCACTTGTAGGTCCTTCTCCGTGTTTTTGTCAATGTTGATGCTGAGGATCAACTTGCGCCAACAGATGAAGCTCAAACGTGGGGTTTCCCGGTAGAAGCCAACGACCTCCACCACATCTCCAAGCCTGTACCTGTAAAGACCTGCACCACGATCCCCAACATAAAAAAAGAAGAAGAAAACAATTACGTACGTAATCAAGCAACTGATGCCTAAACCAATAGCAATTAATAGAATACAATCATACTACAATTAATTTTGAAAATGATATATCGCAAGCAGCAGCGCCATAAATAAATAAACAAGGACGCCGCTTGATATAGGACACGGGTAGGTAGTCTTTTCTGGCACATGCCATAATGTTGGTAATACTTGTTCGGTTGTAACAGTGAATGCACTATCATAACCAATCGAATAATCTAAAATTCATGTTGATTATAACCTCTGTAGGTAAAACTCGTTTTTATTAATTTTACTAAAAAGTGTTAATTACTTAATCAATTAACTTTTTTGCAAGTTAATTAATTAACCAACTTACCCTTGTTAATTGCCAAACAGGGATAGACACACTTATCCAACTTTAGTTTTAAGTTCATTTTCAATAACCATGAAAAGTTTGAAATTGAAAATAATTTTGAAACTGAAGTTAAAAAAATAAATTAAACCTTTGACTTACCGGTGAATGTGGTGAGGACGAGTTCATACTTCTGGTTGAGTAGAGGTGGAAATTGTCATGGACCAGGTGGACAGATGGATCTTGAAATTTTTTTTAAAAAAAGTAGAGGTCGAAATCAGACGGGGTGGACCGAGTCGGCTCGGCAATGGACTGGACTGTGGGCAACAGCCACACAGTTTAGAACTAGAAAGAATTTTTTTGAGTGGATGTAATCCAGACTTAAAATGCATTATCATAAAAGCCTCATGCTCTTGTGGTTTGCACATCAATATCAATTGCATTTACATCCACATCAAAGGGTCGATGTAGCCGTAGATATATTTGCAGAGATGGTGGAGAGGAAGTGCAGACCAAGTGAGAGCACTTACGTCACTCTTGTCGAGGGTCCTGGTCCAAGTTTGTTGCTAACCCATCATGGACATCGACTTTGATGCTAATCCAAAATTCTGCAAAATTTACTCCCCATTTAAAAACCTACATGAGTTCCCACTAAAAGCATATGGAATTTCTGAATTTATCTCAAATAAAATTCTACATCCTACATTCATCAAAAATTACATTCACTAGACAAGATCATTCAACACTTCTACACCAAAAATTTGTGTACACACGTATGAAAGTCCCATGTGAAATCCACACAAAATTTTAGCAACTCTTCACACAAAAAATGCAGCACACCACCACTCCAAATATTATAGCACCCGAAAAAAACTGTAATAATCTCTACTACAAACTACACTGAAAATCAGAATAAATGTAATTCAAATTTGCACAAATGCTACACATAAATCTCACATTAAAATTTCAATAAAAGTGCACAAAACCCTGCACTTGTGTTTGCACAAAAATCTGCAACACAATTTTGGACTAAAACATAGCCAATGCACATACTCAATTGATGCACACAAGAACACAAAATTTGCAATAAAATGGATCTGAAAATCTGCGTTAACTCACCTCAAAATTTGTAGTAAATAAAAATAAAAATCTGTCAAAATTCACATGAAGACGAGCTACACAAATCCCACTCACAATCAGCTCAAATGCTGTATCATCAATTTCACTAAAATTTTCATAAACTGAAATGATCGTAGTACTTAAATCTAGCAAAATTAGACACATAAAAATTTGCAAATTTCAGCAAATGAAAACCACACCAAGTCCAACAAAAGACAACACCAAAACTTCTGCATTTAATTTCAAATAGAAACCTTAAATGCTGCATCCATTTTGACAAAACTGATTTTAAAATTGAAAAAAAAGGCAAACATGCATTCCTTATAATATCTCCAGTAAAGTGGTATTAAAATTCCGCACTTAATATACAAGTTACATAACTTGTGTGACTAGGTGGATACATTACTTTATTCAACTAAAGTAAAATTTGATGTAGGTAAGTTTTATGTGGTAGATGTTTATTATCTAAATAGATCGAAATTTATTTATCTATTATGAAAAATAATATATTACTTATGTGAGTATGATGTAAATTACATTCATGGTAATGTGATAACTTTTTTTGCAATTTTATAAAATTCCATGTGGAATTTTAATAAAATACAAGTTAAGATTGTTTCGGTATACTTTATGCTTCACAATTTTACTCTAAAAGCGGATACAAATGATTTAATTGAGTGTCTATTAGATGAAATAAAAGAAATTGATATTATCAAGCATGTAAACGTTCTATACAAAGAATTAAACATTACAAACTTAAGAACGAAAAGGGAAAAAATAATAGATTTTTTCAAAATATATTGTATAAAAGGACAACAATAATGTGTTCTATCATATTATTATTTTATATTTGAATTAAAATTTTGTGTACTAATATTGTCATTATAAAATATTAATATTAATATTGAAGTTATATTTATACTTCTATTTGTATCACAAGGAGATTATTTGTATTAACTCATCGTATATATAAAAAGAGAAATTAAACTTTTATTAAGATAAATTCAGTTTATTATTATTATTATTTTATTACACACGATGATACTTAAGTTGCGTTCACGATTGGGTAAAATTTCTTCATAAAGTGGGTAAAATCGTACCTAAAAGCATATTTGGTGAACACATTTTTACATATTGTGAAAAATCTGATTCTTCTGCCCTTTTCCTTTCTCTTCCGATTTTCTCTACAACGCCTCCTATCTCATTGGGGAGGAAGGGGTTTTTTTTTTCTTTGGGTCGGAGGAAAAGTTATTGTAATTTTTTTAAATAATAAAAAATTTCAAATATCACCCAACATATACCTATGTATATTTTACGACGGTTGAATGCAAAAAAAAGCATCAATAATACCAATGCATATTTTACCATTGTTTTAAAATTATGGCTTCACGTTTTTTCAAATATTGTATGTTAATAAAAAACAACCATTATTTTTAACCAATGACCTCCCACTTGCAATTGTGTAATTGCATCAATGCCAACGACCCACTTTCATAGCAGAAATATAATCAAATCATAAAAATCTAAGAAGATTTATTTTGGAGTTATATAAATTATAACACCACCACATGCTTTGCTGTCATTGCAGTTGCTAGGATCTAGGCTGAGAATGCCATGTTTGCTTCCAATATTTTAATGAGTCAATGGGTCAGGCTAAAAGGAAAAGATAAATCTTAGGTAAACTTAGTGTAGATGAGGATGTTTTTAAACACTTTATATAGCCATATAGCGGTATTTTTGTATGGAAAACTTGAATCAAAAGTACTGCTTGCCCTTTTTTTAAGGTGGGTATACATATTGATATGAATTTATTTTTGTTCATTTGTAATGAATTTTATATTCCAATATCTGTAGTAGCGATGAGAAGTGTTTTTATGCCACAGTTAATCAGTAATGCAAAATAGGACAACACAACAAAGTAAGTAATTTCCCAATTTAGTATCATGTCGTGAAGTTTTTAGCCATATAATCATGTATACTTTCTTTGATATTTATAGTATTTTTATTTAAAATTGAAGCTACGATATTTTTGTGGTACTAAAAGTTTTGTTTATGTTTGAATTTAAGATTTCTTTCATCATAGTGAATTAGAAGGGAAATTATGCTAGATCATTGATATTTTTTCCATGATATGTCAATTACACTTGTTTGTGTTGAGTGTTCAGCATGTGTCTCACTGTGTGTATCTTAACTATATCGTCTGCATAGAAAGAGTATCACCTTGTGTCTTATTATGATAAAAAGTCATGACTGAAAAGTTAGGGACTAGATGACTTAGGTCACATACGACACAGATCAATAAGATGTTGTGAGTCCTTAAGAGGAATTAAAGAGTTTTTGCTATCTCATCGTAATTTTAGCATAGTGACAACACCTGATTCTAATAAGTGGTATCAGAGGGTAGAAGGTTTCGTATTCGAGTGCCAGCAGACGTGTGTAGTGTGTACGCATGTTAGGGGAGGAGATTGTTGGGTCCCCAACACGTATTCCATTGCGCGTGTCTCAATTATGTCGTCTGCACAAGAGGAGTCACCTTGTGTCTTATCGTGACAAGGGGTTATGACTGAAAAATTAGAAACTAGATGACTTAGGTTACACTCGACATAGATCAATAAGGTGCTACGAGTCCTTAAGAGAAATTGAAAAACTCTTATTATCACCTCAGAATTTTAGTATAGTGGTAGTACCCAATCTTAACAGCTTGTTTGCCATACCACTGAACTAAATATGTATCTGAATGTGAACTCTTTATCATTAAAAAGCTGTTGGCTATTTTTCTCAACCTTTATATAATGGTAATGGTTTTGTAAGAACTTAAGCCTAAGATCAAATGTGTAATCATTAAAAGAAATTGGGTTCTATGGATGTGGTGGTACTAGGTGATACAATGGGATTGTTATGGACGTATGCAAATTCATGGAAACAAGATATACCCTTTATTATTAGTTAACTATAGATGGCAGAGGATTGATTTTGTGTGGCATGCTTTTGGTCTGTCAACTAGTCCATGTATTCTAATATTGATAAAATTGTCTTTAATATATGGTGTTGTTCTACTTCTGCCACAACATTTCTATACAACCTAAAGGTATGTTGTATGTATTAACTATTTGAAATTTGAAAAATCTTGTGTGTATTTGCAAGTAATTATAATTATTTGGGATGTATTTTGTCATGTAAAGCTTTAAGTGCTGATACAATATAGTTTTTCTTCTTTCAAACCTGTTCCTTAGTCTCAAATTCTTTATAACTAATTTCAACTAATTTCTCCCATCACAAACTGTCAATACATTGCTTAGGAAGTCCCTAGAGATTTTGGTAGATATAAGGTATCTCTCAAAAAACCTCATGCTTTTACACAGGAATATAATTACTCTTGCATTGCATTGTTCAACAAAATTCTTTTTTTGAGTGGTTGAATGGTGTAAAATAGTTGTACATAGATCAGAATTTTCTAAGTTGCTTGTTTTTTTATTATAGGGATATATCAGGAATACTTGCTAGCCTATCTCAAGACTTTAATATAGAGAAGTTTTCTCTTTATCTGCAGACTCTAGTAGACTACAGGTTTGTTCTTTCTAGCTTTCATATACTTTTTCTGCATACAAAATCAATAATCAAATATTCTCTTTTCATAGTTCAGGACATATATATACTATTCAACGCTTATCACTTCATTGGAGATTATTCCTGCAAAAGAGTTCATTAGTGCTCTTGTGCCTAAGTTGTTGAGTTCTTATTTAAAATGGTCACAATACATGAAAGAAAACTTACATGAAGCAAGTGTATCTTGGTTTGAAGTGTGCCTTATATATCATGTTGCAGCTTATGAATTATTGTGATAATTGTATTTGGATTATTATTTAGGTGGATGGGTGAAAAAGAAATTTATGGTGATTGACAAGTACTACAAAACTGAATTGCAAGTAGCTTTGAAATTTTTTTTTGAGGTACTTTCTTTTCTTTTTATTATTATTATTTCTTATTTTCTCAAACGATTGAATGAATGCTAAATACTTCGTTGGTTTACTAGAATTCCCAGCAGTACTCAATCAAGGAGAGAATATCTACGACTTTGGGCTTGATATTTGATGGTAGATTAGATATGCCTTTAGAGATCTCTGATTTTAAATTTTGGTTTTCTCTTCGCATTGCAAGGTAATAAAGCAATAATAGATTTTGGTTCATTATGTCATTTATTCGTATATGCCTTGTTCTCATTTTTAGTTGATTTTAAAATTATTTTCTCATCCTACATTTGCATGATTAGGCTAGGTTTGCCAAACTACCCTTTCACATTTGTCTTCATTGGGCCTACTTAAAGCAAAGCCTTTGGATCCATGGGTAAGATTCTATCTTTTAATTTCTTTAAAAATTTGATTTTTGAGCATGCTCTTTAAACATATAATGTTTTGCTCCCTTAGTCATTCAATTTTCAAACTTGCACTTATTGTTAAAGTCTTATTCTCACATTTTTTACATATACTTGCCCATTAATTATTCTAAATTTGAGTATTTCTATTAGAGATGTCAATTAGGACGTATTGGGTTAACCTGGAATGGCCTAACATGGCCTGACATGGTTTAATCGTATCAGTTAATGATACAACACAAATAATTATTTGTGCTAAGTCGTGCCTGAGCCGACCCTCAATCGGTTCATGCTGGCCCAACCTAGCATGATTGTTGGCACATTTAGCCTTAAACCTTTTGGTTTGGGCCAAAAGTTTGAGCTAAACCTTCCACAAGGCTCAAAGGTCAAACCTACCACAAGGTTCACAACATTTATCGCATTTACTAATAGTGCACAAAATAATCTATACATAAGTAATATAATATTATCCTAATTGTAAATTTCTAATAATGTAATTCATTAATAAATAAAAAATTAATTTAATTATATACATTATTGTCTTATTTATTGAATTGTTGAATGTTGTTAATTAAATAGATATTTTTTTAAAATTTAATTATTTAAATATTTAAGTAAATTAAATATTTAAATAAAAAAAATCATATCAATCAATATTGTACTATTGACTAACACAAACAATATTTTTCGTACCAATGGACTGTGCTTGGGGTCGACACAACCCAACATGATTGACATGTCTAATTTCTATTGTTGTAATGGAAGATCCTTGAAATTCAAATTTTAAACTAATTATTCTTTTTTCCCTTTACTATAGTTTCTTTCCGTTGTTCAAGACACAATTATCGGTCAACTCTTTGATGATGATCTTGTTGTTATTCAAGTTGCTCTATCTATGGAAGAGTTGTTTGGATTACTTGATTCTATTGCTCTTCTTAGAGCCATTCAAGATGTGCTTTCTTTATTTTCTTTATTATAACCAACCCCACAATCTGATATTAAGGTAATGATTGTTAATTTTTCCACTTTGTGATAAGTTGAACGATTTTTTCCATGGATGATCCTCATTTGATAATGAGAATCACTTCCTTATCTTTAGAAAAAATATGTATGAATCATTCCAATGGTAAAAGGTAGTTATTTGGTTTTGTAATTTTATGTTCACGTCAAACAAACTTCTACCTGCTAATTATCTTCTTTTTCTCACCTACTTTCTCTCTATCATGACCAATCAAGGGAGAATTCTTTGTTGCTTTATCTAAACAAGAAATCTGTTCCTTTATGAATCAACATGATAACCACAGTATTCATTTCAAAGGCAACAATGTGCACCATAATAAGCATAACTAATACAAAGAAAAGCTGATACAAAAATGATGTCGATGCCCTAAAGTTTTTAAAGAAATGGTTGATCCACACAGGATGTTGAAATTCTTGCATTGGGAATAAAAAGATTGATCCACTGATGATATATGCCACAAAAAGATGAAATGTGTAGAACATACATAGAAGTATAGTGTGTAGCTATGTGTTTTTTTTTACAAAATACACTCTATAATATTATACATCAGGTTGGGGCCACCTACCAAAACCTGGGAAAAGTACAAATACAAAGAGAATATAGTAGAAAAAGAAAAATGACCAAGTCCCTATTACATGAACAAAAAACCAGCGATCCAGATCAACAAAAGAAGAAAAGACAGTTCAAACAAAGTCCACAAAATTTAGACGGAAGTTTTAAAGATTGAACACGAAAGATCCGATGACATAAGCTCAAACCGGAAATTCCGCAAGTCCAGCTCATGCAATCCACGACGGAAGTTCCGGTGGAAGACAATTCCATATAGTTAGCACGAAACTTCTGTCTCGCTTCCACCTAGATAAACAGAAATTACAAATCCTCGATGGAGTTTCGAAGATCCAACATGTCAAGCTTCCAAATAGAGTCTTATATGATCTGCTGGAGGTCCAAACATCAGACCTCCCCACAAACTGCAAGCTCCATTTGCATCATTCAGTGCATCACAAAGGCTCCAAATCATACTTGCCAATCGTCCAAGATCACCCATTTTCACAAAGCCCATTTATTTTTGCTTTTACTTTGTGTTTCCAAGAAATATTACATAAGTTATGTATCTATGCTAGTCTCTAACTTTCTCTTGACTATTATACAACTTTTAAAGAATTATTGATCTATTACATTGTTATTTTGAGTTTGAGGTGTTACCTCTAGTATGTCAACTTTTAAAATTCTTGATCTTTTGTATTGTTATTTTGAGTATGTCACATAAAAGCTTTAGCTTTATTTGTTTTTGTGTTAAGTTATTGTTGGAGGAAGCATGTTGGATCAATGATGCAAAAAATGTTGTGTATGAGGGCCATCCACCTTTCACTACAGGAAAGTTAGCTATTTGTGATGGCCATATTATTTTGGCCATCACAAATATAGTCATTTGCAATGGCTTTTAAAGGTCACACAAAGTTTTAATACGAGAGACGAAAGTTTTTGTGACGGCTAATATATGTAAGCTATTACAAATGAATATTATTTGCGATAGCTTTTAAAAGCCGTCTCAAATGTCCTTGGCGGGATAAAACCCGTGCTTGCCCTTTCTTCTTGTGCGACCACCTTTTTCGTGAAAACGTTCCTTGCTATCTTGCCGCCCTCTATGTGAGTTGTGGTTGCCACCGTGTCGTTGCCTTCTACGTGAGTCATGGTTGCCGCCGTGTCGCCACCCTCTTCGTGGGGTTGTTGTGCTTGCTGGCTGTCTCACAGCCCTCTCTCAGCGCACACTCGTGTTGCCGCCCTCTCCCGCCGTCGGGAGCTTCTTCATCGTAAGTACAAATCTGAGTTTTTTTTTTTTTTTTAGGTTTTTTGGTGATTTTTTGTAGCTTTTTAGTCTTTTTGTGAATGTTTCGTAGGTTTTTAGTTTTTTCGTGATTTTTTTTAGGTTTTGGAGAAAGATATGTCAAATGATTAGAGAAAGAATTTTTTTAATATTTATTTTTAAGAATAAGAAAGACAAACAGAATTGTAATAACTATTATGGTATTATGGTGGTGGACCTCGACCCATTGCAATCAATTCTGGACTGACCTTTTGCCCAGCTTCTCGTAATATATTAATGAGATCCTTTGCATGTTTGCAGTAAAGAATGTATATGCAGTTCCTTTTGCTCCAGCCCGACCTGTTCTGCCAATGCGATGGACATAATCCTCTAGTGTCCCAGGGAAATCATAATTTACCACATACTTCACATCTTTTACGTCTGTGAAAAGAAAAAGGATGTTTTAGAAATTCCTCAAAGCCACAAGAGAAGATAGAGTCATGGAAGAAGTTGGTGCATATCTTCGGAGCTGTCTTGTAACTTGGTCACAACCTTTCTTAGTGTCCATGAATATAAGAATGCGGCTTCCATCCATTATGTCCTCAAGTAGGTTCACTAATCTAAATTATATATAATCAGTACACAGTAAAGGTTCACTAATCTAAATTATATATAATCAGTATAGAGTAAAATATTTTAAGTACAACACACAAGCATACAAAAGACATCTCACTTGTTATATTTCTGACTCTCAGTGACAATCTCTACATTTTGATGAATCGCATGATTAGCCTTTAGGTCTATGGAACCAATAATCACCTATCCCATGTCAAG
>JAMKPZ010006925.1:0-10930 GCA_024699675.1 Amphibolis antarctica
AATAATAATGATTGGTGATTTGTTGCATTAAAAGTAATTAATTCTTGTCTAGATAGTATAGGATTATAATTATATGATGATGATGTTGGAATATCTTCATCAAATCTTGGATCTTGTAAAAATGCCCAAAAATCTAAAGATGGTCCAACATTTGATTTTGGTATTATGGACATTGGAAGGAGAATGTTCTATTCTTAATCCATATCTTTGTGTGTATAAATCAAACATTTAATTTAATTGTTCTTCTATTGTACTAACATTTAATCCTAAATCTACACCTAAACTCATTTGTATTCCCCTAATTAATTTACTAGCATATCTTATTTTACACATAGGATTTAAGTATGCACTCAAAATATATAATGTAGGGATTTCATTCTAATATTTTAAAATTTTTTATTTCATATTATTTACTATTGGTTAGAAAAATGGATATGCCTCATATTTATTAAAAACTTGGGAAATATCATATAAATGATGCAACGCATAGACAGATGTAGAATAATAAATTCCTGATAATCTAACTATTGCATCATAAAAAGGTTTTAAAAATTTGACAAAACATTTTACAATTTTAAAATCATTCTCAGTTAATTATTTTTGATAATCATCACAATGATGACAATTATACAAAATCACTATTAGAATTTCATATAGTAATACACTTTCTAACATTAAATATAATGAATTCCACTTATGTTGAACATTTAAAGATAATTTTTTTTGCGGCATTTCAAAAGTATCACATGTTTCATCAAATTGTTACTACCGCTTTCCTAAACTAATTATAAAACTTACAGCATCCCTAATAAGTTCAATATAAATTTTAATTTCTTTTACACCTAATTGTACAATAATATTAATTATGTAACACATACTTCTTTATTGAAATAATTTAAAACCATTTGATGGACTTATTCTAGTTTTAAACATTAGTATTGTTGTAGTATTGTTAACTGCATTATCAAAAGTTATATTACCTATTTTATTTCTAATTCCATATAAATCAAAAATTTCCATAATGTTTGCAAAAATTGTTTCAGCAATATGTGGATGTTGAATTTTTCTAAATCCTTTTAATCTTTTTTGTAAAATCTAATTTTGATCAATATAATGTGTAGTTACAGCTATGTACCCATCCTTAGTTCTACCCGACCAAATATCTGAAGTGCATGCTATACATGTCGTTATTATACTCATAACATTAATAAGTTATAATCTAAGCTTATTAAATGAATTTATAATATCTGACCTAATAGTATTTCTAGATACACATTTATATTGTAGACAATATGCTTTACAAATATAATTATCAAAATGTTCATTTCCTCCAAAACTTATTGGTAAATCTTCTGAACAAATAAATCTAGCATACAAGTCCCTAGCCCTTTCAAAATCATAAGTCCATGAACTAACACTACCCTTAGGAGTAAAAGAAAGTTGGGTTTGAATTGTTTTATCCTTATTCCTATTTTCACATGTACTAATATGCCTAGTTAAATGACCTGTATGGCCAGAAGTTTTGCAAGAGCAGTCAGCGTTACAGAGGTTATAGAAGGCTCGTTCCTCTTCTGTGCCTTCTGCCATAGCTTTCATCATGATTGCGTACTTTGACCAGATGGAAGCTCTCTTCCGAGACTTCCTCAACGACACAGTTGAAGTTGAAGCTCCAGTAGTCTCCATTGACAGCGTTACTTCAACTTCAGGAAGGTTTTCTTGAGGATATCCATAGCCTCCAGAACTTTGGCTTGCGTAGTGCGCCATTGTTTGTAACTTGAGTGAGAAAATATGAAAAATTGAGATTTTAGATTTTAGATTTGAAATTTGAGATTTGAGATTGGAGTTTGGAGAATTTGGAGTGAAGGAGATGAGGAGTGTGTTGGGTGAAAAATAAAATCCAACTCCCTCAATTTATAGAGAAAAGTTGGTTGAGCCGTTGAGGCAGCAGCTGATTGTTTCACCCGGTAGCTAGCCACTCGTTGCGCGGAACTGTGCCGCCCGTTGGGCGGAAGCGTGCCAACTGTTGCTGCGTTGCACCTTGCAAGCCGTGACCCAGCAGCCGACCCAAGCACGGTTCCCCAGCGGCCCATCTCGCCCGCCCACGCAAGCGACCGTTCACCCCGGCTGCCTGCCCAATGACCCAGCGGCCCGTCCCCCCGTCGGCCACACTCCCCGTTCTGCCTCCCACGCACGTGATCGTTCACCTCGTCAGCCGCACAACCCAGCGGCCCATCACCCCCATTGGCGACACGACCTGTTCAACCCCTTCCCGTGCACCGGTGCATGCAACCATTCACCCTGCTGGTCGCACGACCCAGCAGCCCATCCACCCCACAGGATTTTATTTTTCACCCAACTCATTCCTCATCTCCTTCACTCCAAACTCTAATCTCAATTCTCAATTTCTCAAATTTTCTCACTCAAGTCACAAACAATGGCACACTACCAAGGCCAAAGTTCTAAAGGCTACAGATATCCTCAAGAATTCTTTCCTGAAGTTGAAGTAACACTGTCAATGGAGACTACTGGAGCTTCAACTTCAACTGTGTCACCAAGGAAGTCTCGAAAGAGAGCTTCCATTTGGTCAAAGTACACAATCATGATGAAAGCTATGGGGGACAGCACAGAAGAGGAATGAGCCTTCTGCAACCTTTGTAACATCAACTTTTCTTGCAAAACATCTGGCGGTACAAGTCATTTAACTAGACATATTAGTACATGTGAAAATAGGAATAAGGATAAAATAATTCAAATCAACTTTCTTTTACTCCTGAGGGTAGTGTTAGTTCATGGACTTGTGATTCTAAAAGGGCTAGGGACTTGCATGCTAGATTTATTTGTTCAGAAGATTTACCAATAAGTTTTGGAGGAAATGAACGTTTTGATAATTATATTAGTAAAGCATATTGTCCACAATATTAATGTGTATCTAGAAATACTATTAGGTCAGATATTATGATTTCATTTAATAAGCTTAGATTAGAACTTATTAATGTTATGAGTACAATAATGACATATATAGCATGCATTTCAAATAATTGGTCGGGTAGAACTAAGGATGGGTACATAGTTGTAACTGCACATTATATTGATCAAAATTGGATTTTACAAAAAAGATTAATAGGATTTAGAAAAATTCAACATCCACATACTGCTGAAACAATTTTTGCAAACATTATGGAAATTTTTGATTTATATGGAATTAGAAATAAAATAAGCAATATAACTTTTGATAATGCAGTTAATAATACTGCAACAATACAAATGTTTAAAACTAGAATAAGTCCACCAAATGGTTTTAAATTATTTTACCAAAGATGTATGTGTCACATAATTAATATTATTATACAATCAAGTGTAAAAGAAATTGAAATTTATATTGAACTTATTAGGGATGCTATAAGTTTTATAACTAGTTCAGGAAAACGGTAGTAACAATTTAATGAAACATGTGATACTTTTGAAATGCTGCATAAAAAATTCTCTTTAAATGTTCAACATAGGTGAAATTCATTATATTTAATGTTAGAAAGTGTATTACCATATGAAATTCCAATAATGTTTTTGTATAATCGTCATCATTGTGATGATTATCAAAAATAATTAACTGAGAATGATTTTAAAATTGTAAAATGTTTTGTTGAATTTTTAAAATCTTTTATACTATTAGGAATTTATTATTCTACATCTCTCAATGCGTTGCATCATTTATATGATATTTCACGAGTTTTTAATAAATATGAGGCATATCCATTTTTTGAACCAATAGTAAATAACATGAAACAAAAATTTTAAAATATTGGAATGAAATCCCTACATTATATATTTTAAGTGCATGCTTAGATCTTAGGTGTAAAATAAGAAATACTAGTAAATTAATTAGGGGTATACAAATGAGTTTAAATGTAGATTTAGGATTAAATGTTACTACAATAGAAGAACAATTAAATTAAATGTTTGATTTATACACACAAAGATATAGATTAAGAATAGAACATTCTCCTCCACCAATGTCTATAATACCTAAACCAAATGTTGGACCATCTTTAGATTCTTGGGCATTTTTACAAGATCCAAAATTTGACGAAGATATTCTAACATCATCATCATTTAATTATAATCTTATACTATCTAGATAAGAATTAATTACTTTTAATGCAACGAATCACCAATCATTATTATTTACTCAACATTTTAACTTAAATATGTTTGATGTTTTAGATTGGTGGAGGCAACAATCACTGATTTTTCTAATATTATCAATAATGGCAAAGGATTTATTAACAATTCCAGTGTCTTCAGTAGCTTATGAACAGATTTTCAGCATGAGTGGCAACGTACTTGATAACCGAAGATGCAAGTTTAAAGAAGATATAATAGAAACATTAATGTGTGTAAAAGACTGGGAGCTTGTTGTACTCCGTGAATAAAATCAAGTTGAAGATTTTATAGAGCAACTTACAAACTTAAATATTTCATAATTAAAACATTTTTATTTTTATTTTTCAATTTGTAATTTTTTTTTAAAATGTAATTTAATTTTGTTGTAAAATTTATTTAAATGTAATTGTAAATTTGTAATAATGTAAATATAAAATACATAATTCATTAATAAATAAAAACTTAATTTAATTATATACATTGTTGTCTGTTTGTCTCATTTATTAAGTTGTTGAATACTTGAATGTTGAATTAAATTTAAATATTGATGGTTGAACGGTCGTATGTACGGGCAGGTGGGCTAAGGGAACTGTGCCTAGACCGGCAACTAGGTCATTGGGTCGGTTGTCGGGTCATTGGGCCAACAGCCTGCTCGCAGTGTCGGGTCCCACTATCCCGCCCAAGGGGGAAAGTCGAAAGGGCGGAAGGTCGTGCGGGCTGGCAGGGACCGCAAGGTGAACAGTCACGTGGGCAGGAGGGGGTGAACCGTGAACGGGTCGTGCAGCCAACAAGGGAGACGGACTGCCAGGTCTTGGATCAGCTATCGGGTCATTAGGCCAGCCATCGGGTCGTAGCACCAGGTCCCAGGAAAAATTGTGTTGGTCAAATCGTGCCATTGACTAACACGAATAGTATTTTTTCGTGTCACAGGTCATACTTGAACTGACTCATTGATGATGTAAACCGTGCCAACATAAAAATTGTATCGTGTCGTACCGACCTGACACAATTAACAAGTCTAGGGTGTGGGCTGTCGAGCTGAGCATAAGCGATTGAGGCGAAGTTGGTGGTCTGTCCGTGCGTCGACGCATCGCTTGGTACTCGATAGTCATGTCACAACCCACTTAAAATAAACGGATAATAATCATTCTAAATAACCCTATTCAGTTCGATGTGAGGAAAAGTTTTGTACTAAATTCTAAAAAAAACTACATACATTTCTACATCACAGAAAGATAACATGGGAGATAGATCACATTTTGTTGTCTTCCTTAGCTTAGAACAACCTCAAAAAAAACATAGAACCACAACAGAACACATTTCGTCCAGGAGTCATGCCCCAAAATCAGACTTTCAGCACACGAAACATCACCAAGATATTTCTGCAAATTTTTGGGCCTGGGAAGCAACAACCTGAGTTTGCAGCAGGTTAGTGGCCTCCTACTCGATTTCCTGGTGGAGTCCCTTTCTCTGCTTCATACATAACAGAGGGTAAAAAGCAACACATAATTTTACAGGCACAAATCAAAAGCAAGTGCAACATTTGTCAACTCTCTGAACCACGCAACACTAACTTCGATTGCATGTCTATTACATGAAGGGGCAGCATGCTCATCTTGGGACAGTCCAACAACTAGTCGAACCCTGCGTCGACACGCACATCCTCCGGCCGGTCTCAATTTCTCAGAAGAAAACTGCCCAGCCCGTCCTTTCTTCTCTTACAGTCAGTCCATCCTTAAACCTGGGTGAAAATCACTCATTTTCAGCCCTTACGAGGGAACAACTTTTAGTGGTTAACCACCCTGGCCCCAACTTGGAATCTCACTTGTATTTCAACATTGTGGGTCCTCATACCATCTGGGGTGTTTTCCTGACTAGTTTTGGGGAAAAATAAGCAACCCAAACTTACCTGACGAGAGTTGAAAGCTCCTTCTCCTCTTCAGTCCTTCCTTCCTACAATGCAAGGAAGCAAGAAGAAAAAGGATTGAATACCTTAACCTTTCCCATTTCAAACGACCTTCCACATCCTTACCTCAAGACCGTCAACCAAAAGTCCGATCTTGGGTCCTCCGGTGCTATTCCTGCCCCCGTCTCCCGCCGGAATGGATTTCCCCTTGCTGGCCGTCCGTTAGCCCTAGGGCAGAAAATGGCATGAGTATGGATGGTCTCGAGTGAGTTTCCCCTCCCGATCACCTTACCAATCGTTTTGCTTTCTTTTCTTTTTTTTCTTCTTTCTTCTTTCCATTCTCATCTTCTTTTATCAAAAAAAACACGAATTATCACAGGTCGGCTTAGGGTTGAGGGGGGGAAATCGGGGAATCATCGTACACGATTTGTCGATCGAATCAGGGGATTGGGGATTTTCCGATTTGGTTCGGGGGAATTGTCGAACAAGGGAGAGGGGATTCCCAAATGGGGGAGGTTGAGAACAAGAAGGCCGAAGAACAGAAGAAGAGAATTCGAAGAAAAGGAAGAGGATTGGGGGCGAAGAAGAAGATTCGGAAGAAGAAGACAGAGAATGGTAAAACGGGCGATCGGGGAACGACCGATCAGGCGGGAGGGCGTCACAACGAGTGTAGCCACGCAGGAGGTGACAACAGGTGCCGATCGATTTTATCAAAATTATTCTTCTTATGATTTTTTTTTTTTCACTCCACGTGAAAGTGAAAAAAAGAACGAATGACCGGAGACCGGAGAGGGTGCCTTAGGCAAAGGGACAGAGGGTGAGTGACAACGGACGGTAAAGTTTTTTTCCAATAATTTAGATTCACGAGGTTATTCTTCTCCTCACCTAAACACAAGTTACACAATCATCCATTCACATATTACAGTCTTCTCTTAATTTTCTTTTCCTCTTGATCCCTCTTTTTCAATTTTAAAGTCCTAAAGCTTTCAAAGATTTTAATTTTGCCTTTACAAATAACAAACAATGAAGGTCAGAATCTCAAGTTGATCTTTATATCTCCTTCTTTGCCAAAGTGTTATAATTTATGAAAACATCTTCATCAATGCTAACAAAATCTTAAAGAAGAGTTACTATATATCTGAAGTAAACACTCAAAACGAAGACTATATGGAAGAAGATGCTTTAGAACATCCACAATGACGACTTCTCCTGAAAAAAAGCTTTGGTAGCACTGAACGTTTAAATAAACATATAAGTGCATATGAGAATAAACATAATAAAGATAAAATTATTTAAACTCAAATTTCTTATATTCCTAAGAGTAATCTTTCATCGTAAAGTTATGATCATAAAATAGTTAGGGACTTGTATATAAAATTTATTTGTTTAACTAATTTACCTATTAATTTCGGTGATAATAGATTTTTTAAGGAATATATTTCTCAAGTATATTGTTCACGATATAAGCATATATCTAAGAAAATTACTAAAAAAGATTTTCTTGATCTATGTAATAGGCTTAGACTTAAATTTATTAATGTTATAGGTACAATTATAACTTGCATTGCATGCACATCTAGTATTTAGGAGGATAGAAATAAAAATGGTTATATTGCTATAACTATTCATTATATTGACAATGATTAGATTTTACAAAAAGATTAATAGAATTTAGACAAATTGCATATCGTTGAAAATATTTTTACTAATGTTATGAAAAAATTTGATTTATATGGTATAAAAAATAAAGTTAGTAGTATTACTTTTAATAATGCTACTAATAATATTGTAACTGTTCCTATATATAAAAGTAGAATAAGTCCACTAAATAGTTTTGATTTATTTCATAAAAATGTATATGTCACATTATTAATCTTATTATATAAGTAGCTATTAGAGAACTTAAAATTTATATTGAAAATGTTAAGAGCGTAGTAACTTTTATCACAAGTCATGGTAAACAAGAAGTAGATTTTAATTTAATTTATAAACTAATTAGTTTTCACAATTTTATCATTCATGGCGAAAGACTTACTAACAATTCCAATATTTTTAGTAACATGTAAACAGATTTTCAATATTAATGGGTACCTACTAGACAACAAAAGATCAAGAAAGATTGAAAGCTTGCTCGAGTTCATGAATAAGAAAGACTAAGTGATTAAATGGAAGAGTTTTCACAAATAAATTTAAATATATAAATTTTGAAAATGTAATTTTTCATTTTTTTTCTCAAATTGTAAATTTAATTTTTATGTAAATTATGTGATGTAATTTTTTAAAAATTGTGTACATTTTGTAATTTTTTAATAAATAAAATAATATACTTTTTGTTAAATTGCATAAATTGTAAGTAATTTGGTGGTTTAAAACTATTGATTTCTTAATGATAATATATGGTTGTTGATTTAAATGAATGAAATCCCACTTTAGATGATCTATATAAATTATATTAATATTATGTTAATTACTTCTTTTTTTATTAAAATAAAAAAATAAACTGAATTGATACATTTCGACACGATCAATGGTATTATTAACTAGTACAAACCTAAATAAGTCTTACTTAAGCTAACATGACAGGAATGATACTGTACTAACAAAAAAATGGGATTGTTATCAACATGGTACGACTTATTAACATTTTTAATATATAATACATGTGTGAATAATCTAGCAAGTGAGAATTCTTAGTATGTTTGAACATAAGTTTGCATGAATGCTTGTATGCATAACATGGATGAGCATGTATGCTTGAATATATAAGTATATATAGATGAACATTTTTCATAGGGTAAAATGGTTCTGTAGGCACCCGTTAGATTAAAGATCAACAGTTGTTTGATGAAGAGAGAGTGTGTACGAAAAAAAATCTCCCTCACGGAAAAAAAAATCTCTCGCCGATGACACTCACGTAAAAGCAATTCATTTATTATAACACAAAAAAAAAACAAAAAGTCACCTACCTCACCTACAAATTTGGGATTTGCGATTCATTTTCCCCAATCATCGTCACCTGTGATTCGATCAGTCGCCCTCGTCTTCCCCTCGATTTTTTTGAAGTTATCGAATGGAATACGGAAGGACGTCGGTTAGCATTGGATCTACGGGTTACAGGTGTGCTTTTATGTTTTTAAAAGTTGATTTATTAAGTGCATTGATTATACTTTCGTTTAACATGAATGAACATTTATTGGGGGAAAAATGTTTGCAACATTTTTGGGAAAAAGTTAGTTAGACCAAAGTAAAATATGTTTAATCTAAAATATTACCCATCAACTACTCTGTAAAATTATCAACTACCCTGTAAAGTTATAAACGTACTTTGAAATTTAAAGTTATTTATCTTAGTCTGTTGGTAATTAAAAGGTCGTAATATGTACACCTTTACAGAGTGGTTGATAATTAGTGGTTGATAACTTTAATTAAATGTTGGTTGATAATTTCAAAGTCCCACTCCTTTGAAATGCAAGTATAATGGCTCGAACAGGACTATTCTGAAATGCAAGAGCTTGATGACTTAGAGTTCAATATTAGAATGAAGGGTCGGCTAGCCATCCTGATGGAGAAAGAGAAGGAAGTGCAAGTCCACACCATGCCATGACATTTTCTTCCGAGCATGATGCATATAATTTTTATAATGCATATGTAATGAAGAAAGGTTTTACTAATAGAAAAAGTTGGTTCAGAAAATCAAAAGCTAGTGGAGAATTAATAGCACGTAATTTTATTTGTTATAAAGAGGGACATAAGGACATGAATGACAAACGTTACTCGGGAAGTGATGTAGGCAGACAACAAGACATCCGGGAAGGTTGTGCTGCAAGGTTTTATGTGGTGCGCAATGAATTAAATGTGTGGGTGGTTGATAAATTTGTCAAAGAGCATAATCATGTTCTTGCATCACCTGTAAAATTAAAGATGTTAAGATCTCATAGAAAGATATCATCTGTATCAAAAGAGTTGCTGAATACCCTCTCAAAATGTGGCATTCAACCTTCTAAAGTGGCAAATGTTCTTTCAAATATGTCACAGCAAAATATTGGTCTTGATTAAGTTATTCACCTTAACAGGACTAAGCGAAAGAATAATATGGGCAAGGAATGTATGACGGTAGTACAGTATTTTGGCAACAAAGTCATAAGGATCCAAATTATTTCTTCTGTTTTGAATTAGATGAAGATCATACAATCAGAAGTGTCTTTTGGGCTGATGGAAGGGCTCGTGAAGCATATATGAAGTATGGAGATGTAGTTATTTTTGACACCACTTATAGGACCAATAATTTCAACATGCCTTTTGCACCATTTACTGGAGTAAATCACCACAAGTAGTCCACATTGTTTGGGTGTGCTTTACTAGTAAATGAGACAAAAGAAACCTTTCATTGGTTGTTTAGTACATTTCAAACTTACATGTATGCCAAGAATCCAAAGGCCATTATTACAGATCAAGATCATGCAATGTGTAGTTATTCTTGAAGTTTTTCCATAATCTGTACATCGTTATTGTTCTTGGCATGTTGACCGAAATGCCATGGGTCATGTCCTAGAGATGCGCACTGATGTCAACATTAAGGTTGATTACAATAAATGTATATATGGTCCAACAACTCCTGAAGAGTTTGAAAAGGAGTGGGAATTATTGACTGTTAAATATCCAACACTGCATGGTAACTCTTGGCTGAATTACATGTATACCATCCAACAGCATTAGGTTCCATGCTATATGAAAGATATATTTATGGCAGGTATGACCACAAGTCAAAGGTCTGAGAGCGTAAATTCATTTTTTGATGGGTATGTGCATTCTCATACTCCTTTTTCAGAATTTGTTGTCCAATATAATAGAGCATTGAAAGCA